>RJWJ010002175.1:0-107308 GCA_004363605.1 Indri indri
ATTATGAGTGCAGAGTCTCTGCTCACACCCGGCCAAGGTTCGTACATCTGTCTCCCACTTGCCTAAGCTGTGGGATGATGAAAGCTGAAGAGCTCATGCTCTCTGCTACTCCTCTGTTCACAAGGACTTTCTTACTATATGCTGTTCTGTATCTGCATTGGATGGAACTGTGTGTGTCCCCTTTACATGGCAGGGGACAATTCCTAGCATGCAGCAGGCACTCAATAAGTATGTGTTGAATAAATGTGTGACAGAAAGAAATTGTTAAATTCATCTCACTTGTCTACTAGAGAGAAGTCGGGCTTTGAAAGTTCACTTCCTAGGTTTTCATCGTGCAAAATCATAGAATCGAGAGGCTCCTACCTGCCTTGTTTTATTTACATTGCAAAGGAGGAAGAGTAACCTGAATATACAGGATAGAGCTGGGCACCTGGAAGCCTAACTGGTTCTTCTGCAGACTTTCTTTTTTTTTTCCTTAATACAGGTATTAATTTCACAGGCAGACAGACTTTTAAATAATCTCTCCGATTTCAGTCTCTGATTCCCAAACCCTTACAGGACTTTGTGCAGTGAACTGGCTTGCCTCTCATCAGTTTCCTTCTCTGGGCACATGGGGCTTGATGATCTGTTATTCTGTTATTTACCATTTCTACATTCAGTTTCCACTTCCACGTATGTGACCGTGGTTACAGATGTCTCAGTTTCATCCAAGGTAGTATGTATTTGTGTTTCTTCTTTGTTTTGAGATGATTTTCAAGAGAAAAAGACTATATAAGTAGTTTAGCTCTATCAATTTAAAACTGGATCTCGAGTTTTTTGTCTGTTTGTTTAAGACAGAGTCTTGCTCTGTTGGCTGGGCTGGAGTGCTGTGGCATCATCATAGCTCATTGGAACCCCAAACTCCTGGGCTCAGGTGATCCTCCCACCTCAGCCTCCCGAGTAGCTGGGACTATAGGCCCATGCCACCACTCTCAGCTAATTTTTTCTAATTTTTTGGTACAGACAGGGTCTTGCTATGTTGCTCAAACTCCTGGCCTTAAGCAATCCTCCTGCCTCAGCCTGCCAAAGTGCTAGGATTACAGGCATGAGCCACTACACCCAGCCATCAAGATTTTTAATGGAGTTGAAATTCAAAGCAAAGATATATTCACCAAGATTTTCTTGTGTTTGTTTCTTCTTTTCATTTTTTGAGACCAGTGCTACTGGAAGACATTTATTTCTTTTTTCCTTTTAAGTGGCTGCCTCTGAAACAAGACCAAATTCTCTTGCCCACTGGAGTTAACACACTATATTATGATTCATAGAATCCTTCTCTTGAGACGAAGCTGGTCACACTCTGAAATGCCAATCGTTTTTCCTGATTGGGTAGCCGGTATAGAGGAGACTAGGCTGCTGTTTATGGGTCCGTGACAGGGTTTGCTCAGCCCGGCATGGCTACAGGAAGGATGGGGAGAGACACATTAGTATTGCTGCCATGTGCAGAGGGGGAGTGGGAGGAGAAGATGGCCCCTGAATGGATGGGAGATTGGTTGTTTACAGGGGGTTGGAAAAAAAATAAATCTATTGAAGATTTTAGGAGGCAGGTTTCTCACTTTTGGAAAAATGATGTACAAATATGTAAAAGAGGAAGGCTAGAATGATCCATATGGAGTTGGATTGAAATTGGAGAGAACAGTGTAAAGACTCATGTTTTTTAAAATATATATATATAAATGGATAATGTACAAATAGAGACAGATGGGTGCATATGTATGTGTATGTACACATATATTTCCTGTTCACTTAGAGCACCTAGAAGCAATGACATCCCAGAGGCAATGAGCACACCATGAACCCAGATCTTGGTTTCTCAATTCCATTCTCTAATAAAATAAACCAGGGCTTATTGGAGAAACGGCTGATACCAGAGCAGGGGCCAGGAAAGTACAAGATGGGCCTGGAACATGTTGTGACTCCAGATAGTAATAAGAAAGTACTTAGAAATGATGGATATGTCAAAAGAACACAGAAGCCAATTTAAAGGGGCTCCCACTGGCAAAATATGGAATAGTTTGAGCATCAAAATACATAATTAATGTAATGTATTATAGCCTATTGAATAAAATAGGAGTCTCTGAGTCCATACTGATATAAAGACATACATGAATAAATAAATAAGCAGGAAAACTCCCTTGCAGCAGAATACCAATTAATATACACAGAGGGAATTAAGAGATTAGGAAATCACCACTTGGAGGCCATCATAGTAGTAATTGTTTCAGATAAGAGCCATCAATGAATGCTTAAACTAGTGGGGGAAAATACGAATGAGGGACAGGATATTTTCATAGATTCAAATACTTCTTAATTACCTTAAGATTAATCACTCAAACACTTTAAAATTACTTATTAATTAATAAATACTTAATAATTAACTATCTTAAAGGATAAAGTCATCACCGACAATGGGACAAGTGGACATGGTATGCCCCCCACAACATGATTCTCTAAGAAGAGCACAGCATCACTTCTATGTTATTTCTGCCAAGAACGTGTAACCTGAACATGATCTTGAGGAAACAACAGCCAACCACAAAGTGAGGGTCATTTAGCAAAGCAGCAGGCCTGTGCTCTTCAAAGCTGTCAGTAAAAGACAAGAAAAAACTGAGCATTTACTCCACATTGAAGGTGGATTTCGAGACATGAAAACTAAATACAATAGACGACCCTGGATTGGACTCTGGACCAAGAAGGAAAGGGTGACCACAAAGGACATTGTTGGAGCAATGAGGAATATTTGAATGGAGTGTATGCATTGGATGGTAGTATATCAGTGCCGATTTCCTGATATGGACGGATGTACTGTGATTTTTCAGCACAGTGTCCTTGTTTTTAGGAAACACACATTGACACGCTTAGGGTGATGGGCATCATGTTTGCAGCTTACTCTCAAATGATTCAGAATAATAAGGCAAACAACGGTAAAATGTTAACTAGTAAACTGTTAACTAGTAAAATGTTAACTCCATGGAGGAATCCAGGTGAAAAGTATAAAGGAATTATTGGTACTATTCTTGCAACTTTTCTGTAAGTTAGAAATTACTGCTAAATACAAAGATTAAAGAAAGAAGAAGAGGCTACCTACTTCAGTTCCAAGGTTTAATGACAGCTGACTTGTTTTGAGAGTTCCTATTCCCCTGGCCTTACTTTAAGTCACTGCTCTTTCTTGATCCCTGTCCATGTAAGCCTTGTCACATCCTGAGACAAAACAGGGTGGCTTAAAATGAACCTGTTGGCCTGCCAGTCTGAGGAAAGTGTGTGTGAACGCGCGTGGGTGTATACGCAGAGGGGCGAAGAATGGGGTTGTACCTGTACTGGTAGCATGTCATATCCACAGATATAAACGTCACTTGGGGATCTCCTTGGTATCGATGATAAAACACACATAATCACTGTGTAATGTCCTCAGTTAGAAACCAACCTTCAAGCTGAATGAGACTGTCACAACACCAAGGGCAGCTAATCTCCAATGGGTGACTATCCAAACTCCTCACTGTCTGAGGTAGGCTTCAGAGTCATTTTGCTAGCCTTTGAGCTAAAATTTACTTTCATTTACTTTAGAATTATAAAACAGATTAATAAAATAATAGGCAAAGCTGGGCACGGTGATTGATGTCTGTAATTCTAGCACTCTGAGAGGCAGAGGCGGAAGGATCACTTGAGTTCAGGAGTTTGAGACCAGCCTCAGCAAGAACGAGACCACCCCCCAGACCATCTCTATTAAAAATGCAAAAAAATTAGACAGGCGTGGTGGTGCACTTGTAGTCCCAGCTACTCGGGAGGCTGAGGCTGGAGGATCGCTCGAGCCCAGGAGTTTGAAGTAGCTGTGAGCTATGATGATGCCACTGCACTCTAGCCTGGGCAACAGAGCGAGACTCTATCTCAGAAAAACAAACAAACAAACAAAAAGAGGCAAAACAGAAATGTTTCCAGCCTCTTCTCCAAAGAAGGGTCTCAGTATCTTTAGATTTTCCTCTCCTCCCCCCTCACCTCTCAGCATCTATTGTTCCATGCCAGCAGAGCAAAGGACAAGAACTGAATATGAGTTACTTTAAAAAGTAAACTTCAATTATACATGTTTTATATTTGTTCCTAGTCTACGCTGCTACAAGGACACATTCAAGAATAATGAATCTTAAGCAAGAAGAAAGGAAAACGCTTCCATCACATAAAAAAATAATCTGTACATGAGCAGCAGAACTAGGATAGTTTGCAGTAATGACATTGCGGCTCATTGCACCTTAGTTAATGTTGCAAAGCAAGAAATCTGTGAAGGGAAATAACAACATGTAAGGAGACAATGAACAAAATGTGCTTTGCTCATTTATTGTGACAAGGATCGTTTCATTTAAATAATTCATGATAATGCTTTGCAGCGTGCCACTGAATGTACAACGTGTACTTTGCAAAAATAACAAAGCTTAGTAATATGGGACTTGAATTTAATTCTCTGCTCTTAAATTTCTGATAAGGAGTAGAAAGAAGCTGCCAAAATCGTGACGAAAATGACTGGGAGAACAGCTTAGAGAGGCTGCAGAGGGTGAGTGGATTTGGCAGAGGTCCCTGTTTTCTAGTTGCCTGGGTAGCACCTCTAAGTCCTGACTGCTGGCTTCTTTACAAACACTTTATGACATGGTAAGGGTCTGCAGTGCTGTTCATGCCCCAGTTTTAGTCCCCAATGCATTTTTTAATGGGGCTTCAAGGACAAGACACAAGGGCAAGTGGAACATGTACATCTGGAACCGCAGAGGTTTATGCAACTCCTGAGTTGCATGGAAAAAAAATACAAGTTGGCAAGTGACAAAGAGCAATGGCCATATAAATGTGCCTTTGGATCCAACAATTTATCTTCTAGGGGTTTATCCTAAAACAATGATTAAAGATACATCTAAGCCTAGGATTTAGCTAAAGGATGTTCTTTTTCTCGTTGCTGTTGTTGTTGTTATTCTTCATCTCAAAGGATGTTCTTCTAAGTGTTATTTATGGTAGCAAAAGTCAGGGGAAACAAGCTAAATGTCCGAGATAAGTTATGTATATCTATAAAATCTTCCTAGAAATTAGTAGACTGAGTCGAAAAGGGAATCTATGCACTAATTTCAAATACCTAAAAGTGCTGGGGAATATAACAGCAAGATTATGAAGCATAATCTCTTCAAAAAGAAAAGAAAAGTAATGAAAAAGGAAATGAGCAAGTTGTAGAAGTTAAAAAACACACACATGAAGGCAGTAAGTGGAAGTGAAGCTGCACAAGAGTTGGGCCCTGTCTTAATGACTAGGGCTGTGCTTTCCTACTGAGAAGAGCCCAGACCCTGGGGGAAGAGGCAAGAAAGCGTGGCTTCTCCTGAAAGGGAGACCTGGGGGAAACCAGAACAGGCCTGCACCCCAGGTGGGCACAAGGTCCATATTAAATCTCCTAGCACATTTGAGACCCCGGGCTACCATATAAGCATAAAAGCAGGTGAGAAATTGAGAAACCCTGGGGGTTCCCAGAGAGGCAGACACAAACCTGAAACCACTCTATGTGCTCCCACAACCCAGGGCGGATATGCTTCCCATGGAAAATAACTTCCAAACCAAACACCATGAGGGAAGGCCAGCAAATGAAACAAATGAGAGATTTGTCACCTTGAGAACTGGAGGTAATGAAACAATAACAAAAGATTTTAACATAAACATGCTTAAAATAGTCAAAGAGCAATCAAGGTAACAACAGGAGTGAATTTTTAAAATGTTCATTTGAGAAAAAAAAGAAAAAAACCAAACATTCTAGAAGTAAAAAAAATAGTTTTCAAAATTAAGAGAAAACTCCTTGGATGAGTTAGGTAATAGACTTGAGTGAGACTCAATAATAACTTCTGGGCAATGTGGTGCTGGGGGCGGAGACAGAAATCATAACTGCAACCGGTACAGTAGGTCCCAGTCCTGTGGCGGGTGAAGAGCTACTTAGGCCACCATACAGGCATATAAGGGGGTGACAGTGCAGTTTTAGGTTGATATGTCTGGGGTACAGCCAGAATCCCCCCATTTTCCCAACAGGCTGACGATTCCTGCTGCCCAAACACATCCCTGTGAGAGACTGTCACTCACTGAGCACTCCTGCTTAATGTCACCTCGGAGCCTCTGCTGAAGCCTGTGTCCCCAACCCTTGACGTGCACTGGAGTGTAATCTAAGCACCGTTTTTGAGTTTTCTCAGGCTCCTTCACCGTTTAATGCCCGTCTCCACTGCTGTCTTGCTCACTGCCCTGTCCCCAGCGGCTGGCAGAGTGCTTGCAGCTTGGGGAGGGCTAAATAAATGTGTGTAAATTAAAATACAGAATGAAAGAAGAATAAAAGTTGAAAAAATAGAAAAAGAAAATCACTGCTTGGATGAGTTTCCTGTTGCTACTGTAACAAATTGCCACAAATTTAGTAGCTTAAAACAACGCAGACTTTCTTAGCGTTCTGGAGGTCAGAAGTCAGTTTCACCTGGCTCTAGCGAAGGTGTTGGCATGACTCCTTCCTTGCCTTTTCCTGCTCCTAGTGGCTGCCTGCCCTCCTTGGCTCACTGCCCCTCCCTCCACCTCCACAGCCAGCAGCAGGGCAGCTTCGGGTCTCTCCGTCTCTCCCCAATTCCAATAGCTCGCCACCTTCTCTTCTGACTCTGACTCTTCCTGCATCTCTCTCATAAGGACCACTGCAACTGCATTGGGCCAACCCACAGGATCCAGGATAATGTCCCAGCCTCTTTGCAGATGTGGTTAACCTCAAGATCTTTGCCAGAGAAGGTAACATTCACAGGTCCCAGGGACGAAGGCGGAGACTTATTTGGGGGTCATTAGTCAGCCTACCAAACTACTCCAACTTCTGAAACATGGGAAATAGCCCCAAAATGTTTACTGTGGGGCTACGAAGGGGACAAGCTTGAAGACCCCCAGAGACTGCTACAAACCACGGATAGTAACGAACCCTATTGGTACTACGCATGCATTTCTTTTTCTTTCTTCACCATTTCATGAATGAAGATTCATTCTCACTGTAGATGTTAGCAACCTCGGCATACGACTTTTTTCTTTCCTTATTAAGTTGAAAACGTTCCCCTTTGCACTTAAAGGAAGCCCTTGATGGCTTCTCTTTGGCATATCCAAATGGCCAGCATCACTACTCTTGTGCTTTGGAGCCATCATGAAGTCAAATAAGGGTGACTTGGACACAAGCACTGTGATACCAACAGTGGACCTGATCACCCAGATGGCTACCGAGAGACTGATGGGCGGGCGGCGTCTACAGCGTGGCTCTGCTGGACAAAGGAATGGTTCACTCAGGACGGAGCAGGACAGCACGAAAGTCCATCATGCCACTCAGAGTGGTCCACCCTTTAAAAGTTATGAATTGTTTATTTCTGGAAGTTTCCATATGATATTTTTGGACCACGATTGACCATGGGTAACTGAAACCGTGGAATCTCAGATAAGGGCAGGACTATTGTATCCAGCAAGAAGCATGGTTATCTCCCTTGTTCTATTAATATTTTAGTTTTATTTTACTAGACTATAAACTGCAGCAAGCAGGACTTTTTACACTCTGTTCACTGTTGAATCTCATGCACCCAGAACTGTGCTTGATCTATAGCAAATACTCAGTATTTGTTGAATGTTAAAGGAAGAAGCTTTAGCTTTTGTCATGCCTCATTTACTTGCCCTTCTTTAGATAAAATAACCTCAATTTCTATTTGGTGGTCCACATAATTCTTCAGAAGCTGACTCTATAGCTCTAAAAAGCACATGATCAAAGTGTAGGTAAATCTCCTGGCCATAGCAATTGGTCACAAGTGGGTGTGGACCTAAACTAGTACAAAATCAGAGTGAAGCCCAAAGAAACTTACTTTTCTTCTGGACACAACTAAGGAAATGTAAGAATGAAGCCGTGAGTCCAGAGGCAGAGCAGAGGGACAGAAAGTGACAAGTCATTGCTTTTATTACTGAACCATTAGAATAAGCTTTGACTGCAGCCAGACCTACCTCTAGGTGTTTCAATTATGTGACAGTAAAACATTTCCTTTATTACTTATGTCAAGTTTAGGGCTCCCTACAATGAAATACATTCTAAAACCACGAAGTAGCATCACGAGTGTAAGTTGAAAAGGGCACCCACAGAACCTGAACAAATCATTTTGTTTCATTGCACTGAGAATAGAAGGGATGAGACAGCTCACATCCTCTGGGTTCCAGCCTCTGAGGCGGGTGGAATCAAGAAGCGGAAGATGCCTTGGGGCCTTCAGGTCACTCACACCTGCATCTTACCCTTGGCTGTTACCAAATCACCTGGGAACTTGGTCAAAACAGCTTCCTCCACCCTGTTCCATTGTGTTGAGCCAAAATCTCTATGGGTGGAGCTCATCATCTGTTTTACAAATTCTAAATGATTCTGATGGGCCATCTCTCCTCACCTTCTGTGAACTTGACTCCCCATTGGTAGAAGGAAGAGGAAGCATAGCAGATCCTGGTGCTAAAGCTGAAGTCAAGTACAAAGCACTGAATAGATGTATGGTGGTCTTTGGAGTATGGATAACTCCTTTTTGAATCACTTTATAGAAGTCCCAAATTAATTAAAAACTTAGACTGTGCATGAGAATCTGAAGGGCTCTCTCCTATGTGTAAAGGGCATGTGTTTGACTGCTAAATGCTTTTTGTTTTTCCTTCCTGATTCTCAGATAGATTTTGAAGAGTTGTGATGACCAAAGAAGTTGACTATCAGATACATGGACCATGACAGACCATTTTTAAACCTGTTTATCTCCCTTTCTCTGTTCTTAAACAATAAGGGTGGCTTCAGGGTTAGTGAATTCAAGGACCCAATGATATTATCAAGGGGCAAGGATTTTTCATATTTTCACTTTGCCATCCTCAATAAGTTTGCTTTGGTTCTCAGGCTTGTCCCCTGAGATGGTTTCCAAATAACTAGCTGCTCTGAGCATCCATCCTCACACAACAGCAACCACAAGCTGGCAGGGTGGAAGAGGGCAAGTTCCTTCCTCAAGTCCCTTTTTAAGTTGCTTTAAGGAGAAGAAAAGTCTCCAGAAACTCTCTAGCAGCCACCCCCTATGTTTCCAGGGGCAGAATTAATACCTACACACCCTTTCCTAAACCAGACACCATGATTAATTCAGTCCAACTCTGACTCACCCTTGGTGGGGTGGGGTTACCAGCCACCCTGGAAGCCTATCTACCTGGAGAGAAAAAACAGAGCTTCTGTCAGGAAGGAGAAAAATGTGGAATGGCTTGGTTGGACAGGTAATCAACCACATCTAATCTACTAAGCAGGAATCGAAGACAGATAAAAGGAAAGATCTATCCAGCTACCGTGAATTAATGAAATAATGAAAAGAATGAAGCAAAGTATCAATATTAGTAATCTCCTATAATCTAAAATTTATCTTGAAAAACTTCTTAGAGAACTAGGTAACAATAGCTATTTAATACAGATTTGGTAGCTGGAAGTTGGTATATGTGTAACAAAATGTGGGGTGGTTTTGGCCCTGAGTAGTAGGTGGCAGGCGGAAGGACATTTGGGAAGAGTGTCAGGTGCAGCCTGCAGGGCCCAAGAGAACTGTCAGAGAAGCCAACGGCCTTTGGGGAGGCAGCGGGTGAGGGCTCCAAGGAAGAGCGGGGTCCCCAGGCCTCAGCACAGGCTCTTCCTCTCCCGCACTCAGAGCCAAGGCTGCCACGTCCTGCATGTTCAGGGAAGGATGTCTCATGTACCTCGTTCCTTATAGATCTACAGGAGACTCAGTGGAGCAGGCAATGGAAGACTCAGGAGAACTGAAATGTGGCTGGGGTCATGATTGTCCCCGAACTGTGAAGAATACAGACAAGAGTTCAGGGTGATTCTATCAGAGAGAAAGCTGGAGGCTTCCATGACCATAGTAGGTTTGGAAGGTTCGGGTTGGGAATCAGTCAGTAGTGGGTGGGCGAGAGGAAGAGTGCATGGGGCGGATGCTAGAGGTGGGTTTATGTCACTTAGCTGGTAGCAGCTGGTCCAACCCTAAGCAAGGACAGGACTGGAAAGCAGTGCTGGGTACTTAGATCGTGCACAGGACAGAGGTTCCCCAAACTGTCATGGTTTATGGCATGCTTAAAAAAAAAAAAGCAATGAAAGGTCTAAGTGAGTCCCTAATCCGAGGAGATGAGGAGATGCCATCCTCAGCACCTGCAGCCTCCATCATGATTCAAGAACGCAGTTCCTTTCACGTGCACGGAGCACCTGCTGTGTGTAAATCCTTCTCCTAGAGAGTCAAAGGCAAACAACACGTGCCCTTTCCCACAGAGCTACTGACCCTGTCTGGGAGCCAGACAGATACACACCTGCCCACAGCACAGGGTGGCATTCTTGCTGCAGCCAGAGCTCTTAGAGCATAGAAGATAGGCAGTCAAATTTTTTTCTGGTTATCTTTTTGTTATTTTTGTAATTGGGAGTGTTTTGGATATCCGAATTCATTCAACAAGCATTTGTGGAGTGGCTACTATGTGCGTGTGTGTTGCTCTAAGTGCTAGAGACAGAGTCACCACGCAGCTTTCGTTCTAGGGGAGCAGGCAGAAAGCGAATAAACAAGTACTGCATGTAACAAAATGTCAGGTGGCGCTAAGTGCTGCACAGAGAAGTTAAACATGGTAAAGGGAGAACAGCCCCACTCACTCATGAAATGGGAGTGAGAACTTCAAGTGCTTGGACTGGCCTAATGTGAGCCAGTGCCCTTCCGTCCGCCCATGCTGGCCCCATCCCCTACCCAATAAAACAGCTTTGGGTTTTTGGTTTCTCCTTTCCTTTTAAACTCAAGAATTTTCTTTTTTAACTTCGTCCACCCCTAAAAACCAACCCGATAACAAAATGCTAATGACATAGTTGTCCATAACCAGCCAACCTGTGTGGAAGGACAGGAATGTGTCCAGAATCTGGGCTGCAGGAAAGGACGGGTCAGAATGTCCCAAATATCCAGACTTGCCTTGGATATTTAAACAGCAGTAATTTTAGAACAAGTGTACAGTTCGTCTTTGAATACTCCCCTCTCCTCTCTGACAAAGAGTCTCTGCTTGACCGAATCTCCTTGGCTCAGCTGGGCACTTCCTTGTGAAATCCAATTTTAGCAAAGAACCCTGCTAAGTCAGTGTAGCAAGACCTCCCCACCCTCAGTGTGTGATCAGTTCCTCCTCCTCCCTCCCCAAGGCAATGTCTGGTCACCCAGGCCTGTCTTCAGCAGAGTCCTGTGAGGTCAGTGTAGCCGGCATCCTCCTTCCCCCTGAGGTGGACTCTTAGAAATTTCCACCCACTGACCCCCAGCCCACTCCTTAGCTGTAAATGCCCACTTGCTCATGCTGTCTTTGGAGTGGAGCCCAAGCTCTCTCCCCACCGCAAGGCCTCATTGCGGTGGTCCCTGTTCCTATCACCATGGTCCTGAATAATGTCCGGCTTACTGTGCTTTAACAAGTGTCATTGAGTGACTTTTTTCCCTTAATGCTTCCACCACCTCCACACGAAAACATTCAGTTACTCAGAGTGATACAGCTGCTCTGTTTTCAAAATTAACCTGGAAGTGTGTTGTTTCTGAAAAACTACACACCTGATTTCCTCACAGGTCACAACTGAGACAGATGTCCTCAACTGAGCCCTTGCAGAGGCTGCTGGAGTGGGGGGAGACGTTCTAAAGTGGGAGTAGGGGCTGTTCTCTCTGAAATACACCTTGGTTGATACATTTTTCTGCCCTCCCACCCCATTTCCAGTCTGTTCTGATGGAGACAAGTGACAAGAGCTAACCTCTCATGGGCTGGTCGTGATCTCCGTCTCCCCCGAACACATGCACACAGGCGCGTGTGCACACACACACATGCACACGCGCACACACACACACGCACACGCGCACACACACACACACCCCAGGGTCAATCCAGCCCCCGCTGGGGAATGCAGTTGCATGCACGTTGCCCAACCCACCCAGGGAAGCTACAAGTTTGAGCAGCTCCAGCTCTGGAATGAAAGGCTTTTGTGTAAGGCATTGCCCCTGGCCTCTGAGCAGAGGCGATTTGAAACCGGTCTCACCAGTATGGCAAGGAGACTGAGTCAAACTCCTCATAGGTTTCTCCAAGTGTGACAGACACAAACAGCCCAGTTTCCTTTAAGGAGTCACAGGAAAGGTCAAACTAGTCAAGTGGCAGGGGAAAGACACCACTGGAACCATTAGTCATGTGGACACAGAAGCTTAATGTACTGGGAGAAAGCCACGATTGAGGCATGAAAGATGAACACAGCAGGCTTCCCAGGAGAGATGACATTTAAGGTGGGGTGAAAAGGAGAATTTGCCAGAAAGATGATTTAAGAAGCTGAACCTTAAAAAAAAAAAGTCTTAAATATCATAAAATTCCATTTAAGAAATCACCTTAAAACTTAATAATAGAGAATATTAGGATAGAAAACTCTTAGATATTTGAATATATCTCATAGAGATTAAGAAAAAACATTGAAAGAAAATTGTGATGACATGTTTTCCACCAATATTGCAATACCCCGTTTATAACTGTAAGTGCCTGAATTAAAACAAAAGTATTTGGAAATTATAAAACATGACATCTAAAACAATGGCCTCTCTGCCTTGAAAAAAGGTATTGCACAAATATAGCTCACCTTACCTATAAAGATTTCAGGTATTCAAACAATGCTAATTTCTCTAATTTATTACCAAGCTTATTCATAGTTATCGGGGAAGAGAGATTACAGGAATAAACATGATTCAAAAGAAACCCTTAATGAAAGGTGATTTCCCTATTACCATTGGCAATCCACTCCTAAATATATACCTACGAGAAATAAAAACATCCATATACAAAAGCTTGAACACAGATGTTCATAGCAGCGCTATTTACAATAGCCCAGTGGGGAAACAGCCCACATGTCCAACGACTGATGAATGGATAAATAAAATATGGCATATCCATACAATGGAATATTATTTGACAATAAAAAGGAAAGAAATACTGATACATGCCACAAAATGGATGAACCTTGAGAAGATTATAATACGTGAAAGAAGCCAATCACAAAAGATCACAAAAGATACTGTATGATTCTATTTATCTGAAGAGTCCAGAATAGGCAAATTTATAGAGACGGAAAGTAAATCAGTGTTTCCCCAGATCTGGGGGATGCAGGTGGGGAGTCACTGCTAATGGGTAGGGGGGCTCTTCGAGGGACGATTGAAAATGTTCTAAATTTAGATTGTGGTAATGATCACACAACTCTGAATGTATTAAAACCACGGAATTGTACCTTATTGAAAAAAACGAAGTAATTTCACTGAACAGATTAGTGTCATATTTTTGTTCCACAGAAAGAATTCAGTACTAGACAAAGGATGCAATTTCCAGTGACAAAAATGTCAGGCCTAAGGTTAAGCTGCCTCAAATTATACCACAAGATCTCTAATGACCTCCAGTGGTCACAACAAAAATTGCCTGGTTTATGGTGCATGAGCCTAGAATACGATGCACAAAGCACTTATAAATATAGGGTTTGATCTATTATTTTCTTGGCTTGATAGCTGCAAAGTTGGAGTAAAAGGAAACATAGCCAATGACTATCCTAAACTGTCCGTTCCGCCTGATTCTTAAACACTGACTGAAGGGTTTATTTTTCTGTGGCCTGTCTTTGCAGCCTCTTTCAACAGAGCCAGCAAGGTGCCTCTCTCCTGCCAGTGACTCCCTCAGGGAGAGTACCTTAATGATCTGCTTTGCACCCACGGGTGCAGAAGTAGCTGACAAGGAGAAGGAGAGCAGAAATGGCCCATCAGAGAGAGGGGTAGGAAAAAGTGTAAGAAAGAGTGGGAGGCAGGTATTGTAAGCAAAAACAAACCAATTTGGTCATGCACAATTCTCAGATCCTTTTTGGTAGCTTCCTAAGAAATTCAAAGTTAGCTACCTCACCACCAGGTTCTAGCGAACACCTAGAGTTTCTCTAAACAAACGTTAGTAGATAAGCCCGAACCACTTCATACAGTCTCTTCTGTAAGCTCGATGAAGTCCCAGCTCTCTCTGCTCAGGGTGAGAGGTTCATTCAATTGAGAAAGGCCAGTGTAATAGCATTTTGTTATTACCCTCATTGCTGGCCTCAGGATACTAGAAATCCCCCAGACTGACACAAGGCCACCTATGTGGGGAGGAAGCCTGGGAAACCTTTCTTTCAGGCACCTGCCACCAGCCTAGCTGGAGTCTCTCACTCAGGTCTGGGTAGGGCTGGAGGGTTCTCTGGAATATTTCCATCAGTCCACGCATTACAAATACCTTTAATTTCACCAACCAGCATAGGTTTCTAACATTCATCTGGCTCGTTAACAAGCCACTGGTTACTCTGATAATAACTAATCTCTGATATTTGCTATGCTAATTAGCAAAGTATCTGATAAACTGAAGTTTTGTGATCTTTCCAATCTAGAGCTAGCTAATGACCCCTAGAGTCATTAATCCATTAATTCCTGATCAGAACATGAACTGCCCCTGGGTGTAATTTCAACTAACAAATGTCACACTGTCTATGCTGAGTATTTTAGAGGAAATTACAGACATAAAGTGAGGGAGAGGGAAGAGTAAGAACAAGAAGCCCTTGGCAATCCCAGACCACTGCTGTACAAGTCTTGCCCACATTCCTAAATGTTGCTACCATTGTCGCTTGTCATGTATTTTTCAGATCTATCCATTTATTTAACGATTATTCACAGAGTGTCTACCTATGTCCCAGATATGCATTTGGAATATATTGTCTGTCTCATAATTCCCAGGAGAATTTAATATCCTAAAAGGATGTTAAAAATTCATTTACTGAAGCCATTGGCAAGTTTTTGCCAAAAACAGTCCTGCAATAATATGAAGGTGTTAAAGCCCCTCCACGGCGGCTCCACTTCAGCCTCCAGGAGGAAGCAGAGTCTGTTCATAAATCTTAAAATATCAATCGCATTTTTTTTCTAGGAAAAAATATAAACCCTTAAAGGTTATATAAAATTTTAGTAATATTTTGTTTTCTTTAAGAAGCAATGATAATGACATCATTAGGCTACATTTACCTTAACTGTGATTTACTGCATCGTAAAAAAATCGTGAATAAGAATTCTTGACGTTGCTTGTTAGTCCAGAGGTCAAACCAATGACTTATAAGAGCAACTCTTTCCTGAAAAAGCTGTAAGGGGGGGAAATGACATATCACTGTACAGTTCAGCACGTTCTTCGTTGCTAAACAATCTTTAGACGATCTACCAGCAACCTCAGAACTAATACTTGCCTATCGTATTACACTCACAAAGCGCTTTCACATATGTAGTCGGGGTCTCTCCTTTCAGTTTAAACTGCTTTTACCCAGGGATACCAACGAGCCCAGACTTGTTGGGTGGGCTGGTGGAAAACACTGGCGGGGATGTAATTACGGAGGGCCTCTGAAAAACAAAGAGGCTTTTCCTGGCTCTTGTTTCTACCTAGGCTAAGGAGGCCTAGGGAAACAGAGTCCATACATTTCGTCTTGAAAACACATGCAGGCTACACTCATTTAATTGTGAAAACAGGACCTTTTGAAGTAGGTATGATTTCACTAATCCACTAACCACGGATCTTCATGGCACCCTCCACGCTGGAAGTTAATAAGCATTGCTAAATAGCCATTGTTAGTAAGGTTTCCAGGAAAGACATACACCAAGGACCAGAGTCCCCACACCTGGGTTTCAGTCCAGCTTTGCTCGGATAGACATAGACAAACTCATTGTCTTATACATCAGGCTTTAGCCCTCGCCCTGTCTAGTCTCCTTCCCCTGTGAACGAGACAGAACCCACGAGAGCTCTGAGAACTCAGTTTGCCTTCTCCACTGCCAGAGCTGCCCTAAGCCACTGAATGATGACTTCCTGCATTACCTTAAAGTAGGAGTGGGCATCTCCAGGCCATGTGGAACCACGCGCTTGGCGCAGGAGGGAAAAGAAGATCACAGAAGCACACAGAGAGACAGGCATGAACATGCCCACACCACCACCACCATTAAGAGCACCTTCCTGTCATCTTTTTCCCCACCACAGTAACCCATGTGTGTCTCTAAGGTCTCTATTTTGTGTCTGGAGGTACAGAGGGCAAAGGGAGGCAGATCTGGAACTGCCCATAAGGTAGGAGCTGGGGACTGGGGAGAGACTAAAGCTAGGTTTATTTTTGTTTAAACTGACTCAAAAACTAAATCCTTTAGAGGGGGTTTCTTTAAAACTGTGGCAACATGAGACCCAATATATCACAGTAAAATTAACCTTACAAATAAAACTAGTTTTATTCCAGAATATGTAACTCACCTGTCTGTTTAATGACTTGTTGCTAAAAGGTGTCCAGGCACTGAATCTTGTGTGGTAGCTCTCCACTTCCAGGGTTTTCCGGGAAGAATCCCCAGCTGACATCTCAGCAAATTATTTTCTTCTGCTTGTAGGAACTACAGGCTTATTTCAATAGATGTATAATTAAGATCACCTAGAAACATCCAATATACTGAAGTTGTCCTTATAGGAATTATACAATTACAGAAATTCATGTATGTAATGCATAGATATATATAGAATTACAATAATTCATATATGTTTATGTAGGTATATATGTTTATATATATAAAAAATAAGCCATACAAATGTACCCACGAACTCCAAATCATTGCAATTATTCTGTCCTTATCTGCTTGCATTCAAATCTGAATCTAAACAAGTTGTTTTTCACTTTGCTGAGAAGATGGAAGGTAAATAAAAATGTTTTGGGAAATACTATTAATGACTCAGAAATTGGCATGATTCTTTATCAGCCAGGAAGATTGATTTTTTTCTTGCCCTGGAAAGTAAGAATTTGAAGCCCTGGAAGAGAACACTTTATCTGCTCATCTTTTAAGGACAGAAGTCAAAAAGGATATAAAGAAAAAAAATCAGGCTAATGTATTAGTTATCTATTGCTGCATAACAAATTACTCCAAAATTTAACAGCTCAAAACAACACTTACTATCTCCAAGTTTCTGTAGATCAAGAATCCAAGTACTGTATTAGTCAACTAGGGCTGCCATAACAAATTACCACAGACTGCGTGGCTTAAACAACAGAAATTTATTTTCTTACAATTCTGGAGGCTGGAAGTACAAGATCAAGGTGTCATCAGCATTGGTTTCTGGTGGGGCCTCTCTTCCTGGCTTGTAGACAGCCACTTCTCGCTGTGTCCTCACGTGGCCTTTCTTCTGTGTGCATGCAGAAAGAGAGATCTCTGGAATGTCTTTTTATAAGGACACCAGTCCAATCGGATTAAGGCCCCATGACTTTGTGGAACCTTTATTATCTCCTTATCAGCCCTAACTGCAAATGCAATCACATGGGGGATTAGGGCTTATACATGTGAATTTGGGGGGAAATACATTTCACTGCATTAACAGGTATCTCTGTGTCAAGGTCTCTTATAAGGCTACGGTCAAGGTGTTGGCCAGGACTGTAGTCTCATTTGAAGGCTCTGAAGCCCATTCATGTTGCCGGCAGAACTGAGCTCCCAGTACCCATTGGCCGGAGGCCTCCCTTGCCTTCCTGACCAGATGGGGCTTCTCCATAGGCCAGTTCACATGGCAGCTGGCTTCTGTCACAGGGAGCATAGGAGAAAGCCAAAGAGGGCACATGAAGGAAGCCACAGTCTCTTTGTAACCTAACCTCAGAAGTGACAACCCATCACTGTTGCTATATTCTGTTGGTGAAAAGCTAGTCACTAGGTCCACCCCAAACTGAAGGGGAGAGGATTACACAAAAGCACAAACGATAATACAACCTATCGCAGTTCACCCTTTGGGTCAGTTCCCTTGCTTTTGCACATGCAGAACACACCCGCCCACTTTTTAAGGGAGACAACCCAAAAGTTCCACTTCCTCAATATTTTTAGCTCGGAGTCCAAGAGACATGAATGATTCACAACACTATCTACAGAGTTACATATAGCTTCTCTTGATCCAGAGACCTTTGAACTAAAAAGATAAGTTATCTGGTCCTTGCCTCTACACACAATATATGTAATGTATAACAGGGAAAGGAGAACTGCATTAGAAATTGCCATTTTTAAAGGAGAAGGATGACATATAAAAGGGTCCATAGCAATTCTGAAATCCTGCTACAGAAGGCTGGGATCCAATCATCATTTTCAGACACAAACGATCACATTCTCTTTTAGACTCTGCCAATAATTCCCTTGACAATGCCAATTTCTCATGATATATCTCAAGCTATTTATTTGATTCTAAGCAGTGTTAGGTGCCCCAATTGTTTAGAGATAATTCTTTTCTCTATATAAAGTTACCTAGCAGGCCTCCTTAGGAAGAGCCAAACACTAAGTCTCCTTTCCCTGAGATGTTTTTTTCGACCGAAAGTATTTGCTGGGTACCACCTTGTTCCATTCAGAGATCCCAACCATGGTGTGACAACCATACTTTTCAGTTGTCCTTGCCACTAGGCAGAGTCTTTTTTTGAGACAGAGTCTCACTCTGTTACCTGGGCTAGACTGCCATGGCGTCAGCCTAGCTCACGGCAACCTCAAACTCCTGGGCTCAAGTGATCCTCCTGCCTCAGCCTCCCGAGTAGCTGGGACTACAGGCATGCACCACCATGCCCAGCTAATTTTTTCTATATATTTTTAGTTATCCAGCTAATTTCTTTCTATTTTTTTAGTAGAGACAGGATCTCGCTCTTGCTCAGGCTGGTCTCGAACTCCTGAGCTCAAACGATCCGCTGGCTTTGGTCTCCCAGAGTGCTAGGATTATAGGCATGAGCCACGGTGCCCAGCCACTAGATAGAGTTTTAAGCAGCATTTGTTGCTCAAAGGCCTTCTCAGTTTTTTCGTTACTAGTTGAAGACATGAATCAAATTACTCCTTCCAACCTTGAAAATTCCTGAGTTTGGGGGCTTTCTCTGAATTCATTTTCATTCCTATTTGCAAACCAGTCAAATATTTTCTGAGCTCCTTTATTTCTTATAATACCTTGGCAAACGCATCCTGTAGTAATAAATTCATTCTAATAACATTCATTTTATACCTCTTTACATAAAGTATGAGCTCATTAGGTATGTAATATGTCCTTTAATCTATTCCAGACTATAGGTTTACAACTTTTTTCCACTGCATAACATGGATTGCCATCTTCTGATGTCTCCAGTAACAATTTCATACTGTTAGACTGGATTTTAATGTCACATAATTTGGAATGTCTTACTGTTGTTATGGCAGCATTCTTCTCCTGGAACTAATTTCTGTACCTACCAAACATTTAAGGAAGCAATAACACTAAACTTACACAAAATCTTCCAGAGAATAGAAAAATTGGGAATTATTTCCAACTCCTTTTATGAGGTCAGTATAACCTTGATCCCAAAACCCACAAGTACTTTACAAGAAAAAAATATTACAGGTTTATTACCATTACTATAGATGTAAAAATCCTACCAAAATATTAGAACACCAAACCCAGATATACAAAAAAGATAATATATCACCACCAAGTTGGATTCAGTCTTGAAATGTAAATTTGGTTTGACATTACAAAAATCAGTGTTCTTATCATCATTAACAAAACAAAAGAGAAAAACAATATGATAACCTCAGATACAAAAAGTACATTTGATAAAAGGTTTAACACCCATTCAGGACAAAAAATTAGGAAACTAGAACTAGAAGGAAAATTTCTCCCATCCAGGTACTAACTAACTAGGCCTGACCATGCTTAGCTTCCAAGATCAGATGAGACTGGGCATGTTCAGGGTGGTATGGCCATAGACTAGAAGAGAAATTTCTAATCCAAATAAGGACATATACAATAAACCTACAGCAAACATGAAACTTATGGGGAAATGTTGAAACTTTCTCTCTGATCACTACTATACCATTTATTTAACATTATTCTGGAGGTTCTTTCCAATGTGATAATCCAAAAAAATAAAATGTATAATTTTTTAAAAATAAAATTATCATTTTTTATTAATAACATTATTCTATGTATAATATAATTATACATAGAAAATATTAAAGAATCTACAAATAAATTATCAGATTTAATAAAGTTCAGCAAGGTTGCTGCACACAAGACTGACATAAAAAATCAATTGTATTTCCATATAATAACAACAAATATTTATTAGGCAACAATATATCATTTATAACAGCATTTAAAAATCCAATTTAAATCAAGGAGGGGTAAGGGTTCCATATAGAAAACTAAAAGTTTTATCAAGAAAAAAATTTTAAAAGATCTAAAAAACAGAAGAATATACATCTGTGTAGATGTTGGTTCTTCTAAATTAATCTATTATTCAACACAATTTCATCAAAACCTAGCAGGTGTGGTGTGGTGCTTTGTGTTTGTGTGTGTTTGACAAACCGATTATAAAATGTGTATAGAAATGTAAAGCGTTGAGAATAACAAAGACAACTTCAAAAAGAACAAAGTGGTAGGATTTACTCTACTTGATATCAGGACTTATTTATTATAAAGCTGGTGTAAATAGGAGCATGAGATACCGGCACAAGATAAGACAAATAAACCAATGGAACAGATCAGTGAGTCCAGAAACAGACCCACGTATACATGGAACTCGATGTGTGACAGACGGCGGCACCGCAGAGCAGGGGGAAGAGATGAAAAGGATGACCCAAGTCAGTAACATGTGAAGTAGAACAACTGCCCAGTTCGGTCCAGCTGACCCTCAGAATCATGACAAATGACAAATGATTATTATTTGAAGCGCTAAATTTTGGGATGGTTTGTTATTTAGCAATAACAAAAAAAGTTGGTACCTGGAAGTAGATTATTTCCATAATATAACTTAAAACATACGACACTGACATCAGGAGTGGGCAGCAATTGGAAATTTAAAGGATGTCGAGGAGATGGTTCTGTGGAGTCTAGAAGAGCAGTTACGTTGCTATGAAAGGCTAGAGAGAAGGTGAACTGCATAGGTAGCAGTGGAAAGTTTAGTAACACTGTTGCCTGCTTTTATGTGGATGGTAGAAAATGTACCAGTGAATATACAGACTCGGATAAAGAGATTCCAAGCAAGATGTAGAATGCCATGATTGGCTTCTTTAGCTGTCCAGTAAGAGAGACATGAACCAACTTCAAAGGTCTATTTAGTTTTGGAGCAATATTTAGTGGAAATAGAGACTATCTAGTAAAAGTATCTCCAGAGGCAAAAAGAATCTCAAAGCAACAAATGGCCTCAGGGCAAAGATCAAATCAGGGATGAGTCAAGGGAGAGGCTGTAAGACTCTTCAGGAAGGTTTTTGAAAGATTTAAGGTGGTGCCTCATAGATCCTCTTATTTAAAAAGTACAGTTGACCCTTGAAAAACACAGGTGTCAACTGTGTGGGTCCACTTACATGCAGATTTTCTTCTGCCTCTGCCACCCGTGAGACAGCAAGGCCAATCCCTTCTCTTCCTCCTTCTCCTCAGCCTACCCTGAATGTGAAGATGAGAATGAAGACCTTTGTGATTATCCACTTCTACTTAATGAATAGTAAATATATTTTCTCTTCCTTATAATTTTCTTAATAATATTTTTTCTGTAGCTTATTTTATTGTAAGAATACAATGTATATATTAATA
Source organism: Indri indri (assembly GCA_004363605.1). Classification (NCBI taxonomy): domain Eukaryota; kingdom Metazoa; phylum Chordata; class Mammalia; order Primates; family Indriidae; genus Indri; species Indri indri. The sequence continues at coordinate 21,679 of RJWJ010002175.1, forward strand.
CATATAACATACAAAGCGTGTGTTAATCGATGGTTTAAGTCATCAGTAAGACTTCCAGTCAACAGTAGGCTATTAGTTAAGTTTTGGGGGAGTCAAAAGTTATACGTGGATTTTTGACTGCAAAGGGGATCGGCGGCCCAACTCCAGCATTATTCAAGGATCAACTATAAAGGAGTTTCAAAGAATCTTAAAGTCTTTGTCCCACAACATACTGATTCATGTCCCTGGGCAAAGGAGGACCTATCTCAAAGAGATTTGTGGATATAGCTTTTGTTTAATGCATTAGATTACAATTAGATACATAAAATTTTGTGTACCACGAAATTGTCAAGAGAGCTGTTCTAGTGAAAGCATGACTAGCTTGGAATTAAAAACAAAACAACAACAACAACAAACCTAAGAAAATTTGGAAAAAGTCTCTGAGTCGCCATTAAAACTGGGTGTCTGGGAGACAGAGAGCTTGCCTTTTCAGTTCACAGGTTTCCAGATCAAAAGGAGCTATGCACTAGGAGCCGCATTTGCAATTAAACCTGATGCAGACCACAAGAGAGAGTGGACTTCAAGCCTGGTGCCATAATTGGATGAGACCTTGGGTGTCTTGGAGCAGGGTAAATATATTCTCCATACTACAGGTGTGAATTGTTGTGGCCAGGGGGAGGAACACGGTATATTGTCTGTACATATGGCCAGGAACAATTGCTCCCATCCTCTACGCAAATACCAGTTCTCCCATCAAGAGGCAGAGTCTATTCCTCTGCATGCCCTCGAATCCGCACTAGCACTGGCTTGTTTTAACCGATGGATGTTGTGGAAGTGATGATGTGTGACTTCTGGGCATGGGCCTTAAGAAGACTTGTAGCTTCTATTTTTGTATTCTTGGGATCCGGATGCCATGTAAATAAGTTTGGGCTAGAATATTGAATGTCAAGAGAAGATATAGATAAAGGCTGAGCCGGTCCCCATTGTTTCAGCCACCCCCAAGTACCAGATGTAAGAATAAAGTTGTCTTAGATATTTCAGTTCCAGTGCAATCACATGAATGCAATCACATGAATCACTCCAGCCTACAAATCATGCAGCAGAAAGACTGCCCAGCTGAGGCCAACCAACCCACTGAATTGTGAAAAATGATAAATAATTCCTGTTTCAAGCTACTAAATTTTGGGATGGTTTTGTTCTCCAGCACAGACTGACAAAACCACGTGTTGATGACCATCCAAAACTCTACCTACAGCTGATGAAAATGTAAACTGGTGTAAGTACTTCGAAAAGCCATTTGGCATTATTCCCTGAATAATGCCAAACTTGACCCAACAGAAAAAGTACACTTGTGGACTAAAATATATCAACAAGAATATGTTCAACTGCATTGTATAGCTCCAAATTGGAAACAACCCAAGCATCCATCAATAGTTGAACAGATAAATATACTATCGTATGTGCATGTAATGGAATACCATCCATCAACAAAATGAATAACCTGCTGCTACACAATAATATGGATGAATCACACACATACCACATTAAACAAAAGACACTGGAAACAAAATAGTACATTTTGTATGGTTTCATCTATACAGAGTTCTACACTATAGTGTTAGAAGTCAGGATAGAGTTTACCCTGGAGGAAAGAGAGGGTAGTGATGGGAGAGGACGTGAGCGGTGATCCGGGTGCTGGTACTGACCTAGAAGGGGGAGCCCGCACTTCCCTTCTCTGTAATTCACTGAGCTCTGCACTCCTGATTTGCATATTTTTCTATAGCCTCCATTTCAATCAAGAAATTTGTAAAGTTATAACTTTTATGATAACATCAAAACTATTTAGTAGGTAGAAAAACATGAAAGTGTCAACTTCATGAAGAAAATTATAAAACTTTAAAATATTTTAAAGGCCTAAATAAATGGAGAGAGATGACTTATTCATGTATTAGAGGGCTCAGCAGAGTGAGAGATTAATTTGCTCAACTCAATCCATAGATTCAATGCAATCTCAGTAAAAAAAAAAAGAGAAATATTGTGAGGGGTGTGTGTGTGTGTGTGTGTGTGTGTGCGTGCGTGTCTGTGTAACTTCAAAGCTGATTCTAATATATTTATGGAATTTTAAAGGGCCCAAACAGTCAAGACAATCTGGAAGAACAAAGAAGGGAGATGTGTTTCTAGATGTTAAGATTTACTGTAAAGCTGTGGTAATAAGACAATATGATATCAGTTTAGGGACAGACAACTAAACCAGTGGAACAGAAGGGAAACTCCAAAGTAGACCCAGGTATACATGGGTACTTGTTAAATTACAAATCAAAAGGAGAAGAGATGGACTTTTCCATTTATAAAAAACAGATTATCTGTTTTTAGAAAAATAGAAAAGAAATTGGGGCCCTTTCTCACACTATACACATATACACCAACTATCTAAAGGCTTTTCATATACATAAAATCAATTACACATGGTTTGTGAATCCCTAGAGGACAAAATTAAGAACAATGGATGATGTCAGAGAGGAAGATTTTGGCTCACTGTAAGTGGGGGAAAAAATCACTTCCCAGCTCTGGTTGTCTCAGGAGATTCTGTCCATTACTGGAGACAGTCAAGCTCAAGGTAGATGACCACTTGTCAGTGCTTCTCTAGCTGGGATCCAAGCATCAGAAACATCTAAGTTTCTAAGCAATCCTCTGTTGCTGTAAATCCCAAGAAGAGAAAGTACAGCATGGCCTGGAGTAGCCGAAGAAACCATTAAAGAGAGGAATTCCACAATAAGACAAACATTTGCAGCATCTCTACTCTATTATACTTCGATGAGATAGAAGCATATTTTCAAATGAATATATTAGAAAGGCATGTACCACATTAGGAGCAATTTTAGAAATGTTACGGAAGAGCAGCATGACATAGTCAGTGCCAGATTCGGATCCCTGCTCTGACTCCCCCAAATTGAAGCTTTACAAGTAATTTAGTATCTGAGCCTCAGTTTCCTCCTGTGTAAAGCAAGGCGGGGATGTGTCTTGGCAAACTGCATTATGATAATGTGTTATTCAGATAAAAACCTCATGGCAATGTGGGAAATTAAATACCTCTTTCTGAATCAACATTAAATCAAAACAAATTCTTAGTTTCATAAGATGCCCAGCTGTTGTTATGTGAAATCTCTCCAAGAGCCAACACACAGCCTTTTTACTTAGCAAGTTCTCAAAATTGTTCTTATCCTCTGTGTTATGGGATTACTGAGTTACATAATGAACTGAGCATGACAAAAAGAACAGCTCCTGTCTCTGCTGGTAGGCTTAAATGTGTGAGCTAGTACACTGCATTATGTGCACATACCTCCGTGTATAAATTCCCACAAGGTTACTTTCATTATGTAAGATGTCAATTTGTCTGACTAGCTATTCACCCCAGAGAGAAATGGCAGGTTAGCAATCGCCACTTCTTTAGTGGAATGATTTCTTTTCTTATTCCACCATTTTATATTCCTCCAAAGAGTAGTTCCGTAAGACATTAATAGGTATTTTTCCCAGAAAACAGGGTCTGTGATTATATATAATGGGAAAATTGGTGACTGAACAAAAATTAAACCTGTTTCTTTTTTGTAAGACATTTTGAAAGTTTTAACATGCTAATGTTCACAATGAATTTCCAAGAGGAGAAAATAGTATGCAGCATTTTCCCTTGTTCATTGTTATACGGAGCCTATCATAGTATGTATTGATTATCTAGGGTGGTTATCATAGTGTTTATCTAATACTGTGTAACAAATTGTCCCAAAGCTTAGTGCCTTAAAATAACAAACATTTATTATCTCACAGTTTCCGTGAGTCAGGATTCTAGGCATCCCTTAGCTGGATCTCTCACAGTCCAACTGATAACTGGGGCTGTAGTTGTCTCAGAGCTGGACTGAGGAAGAACTGACTTTCACGCTCACATAAGTGGTTGTTGGAAGGATCCAGTTCATCCCAGACTGTTGGAACAAGGGCCTCGGTTCCTTGTAGGCTGTTGGCCACAGGCATCTCCCCACTGTCGGCTTCTGTATAGCTTAGCTCACAAAATAGCAGCTTATTTCCACCCAAGTGCACAAGTGAGAGCAAGAGAGGGCAGGCAAGATGGAAGTCAGAGTCTTTGTGCAACCTAAACTCCCAGGCTCAAGCAATCCTCCTGCCTCAGCCTCCTGGTAGCTGGGACTATAGGCACGCACCACCACATCCAGCCAATTTTTCTATTTTTTGTAGAGACAGGGTGTCAATATGTTGCTCAGGCTGGTCTCAAACTCCTGGCCTCAAGCAATCCTCCTGCCTTGGCCTCCCAAAGTGCTAGGATTACATGTGTGAGCCACTGTACCCGGCTGGCCATACTATCATTTTTTGATTAGTCAGAACAGGGGTCTGAAAACATGGTCAGCAGACCATATCTGGCCTACCACCTGATTTTATAAATAAAGTTTTCTTGGAGCATAGCCAATCTCATTTATGTATGTATCGTCTATGGTTGCTTTTATACTATAACAACAAAATTGAGTAATGGGGAGAAAGGCCACATGGCCTACAAAGCCAAAAATATCTATTATTTAGACCTTTACTAAAAAAGTTTGCCAACTTCTGCATTAGAAGCAAGTCCAGCCCACATTTAAGGGGAGGAATTCACAAAAGCATAAATACCAGGGCTCTGAGGTCATTGGGAACCATTTTAGAAGCTGCCTACCACAATAGTGTCTGCCATAGAGTAGGCACTTGGCAAGTGTTTGCTGAATGAATAAATGAATAATTGTTCATATTGCTATGATTTGAATGTGTCTCCTCCAAAATTCAGGTGTTGAAACTGAATGGCCAATGTTATGGTATTAAGAGGTGGAGCCTTTAAGAGGTAATTAGGCATGAGGGTTCCTTCCCTTGTGATGAGATTCAGCCCTTATAAGGTTTCACACATCATTCAACTCACTTGCCCTTCTGTTTCCTGCCCTGTGAGGACAGAATATTCCTCTTGGAGAATGCAGCAACAAGGCGCCATCTTGGAAGCAGAAAGCAGCCCTCACCAGACAACTGGACCTGCTGGCACCTTGATCTTGGACTTTCCAGCCTTCAGAACTATGAGAAATAAATTTCCAGGCTTTTTTGGTTTTGCTTTTGTTTTGTTGTTTGTTTTGTTTTGTTACCCAGTCTCAGGTATTTCATTATAGCAGCACAGACTAAGACATGCATCTACCAATTTTCCATATTCAAGGGCTAAAAAGCAAGTTAACAGGAATAAAAAACCAAGTTCCTTCACTGATTATTAGGATTTGACAACTGTGTCACGACTGTAACAATTTATCAACTTGTGTGATCCTCTTGTTAGCAATTTCCATCGTTATGTTAAATGAGTCATATGGTAAAATAAGCTTAGAATTGAATTAATATGTAGATATGACAGATCATTCTTTCATGACATCAGCAAATTTTTTAAAAAGGAAATATTTTAAGGTACTCATTTGGGATGAAAATTCACTCTGGGGCAAGAATGCTTATTGTGAATCATGTTTACAATATGACAGTCACCAATATCTTCTAATACCAAGAGAGACTCAAAGCCTAGGTGTATATAATCAAATTCTCATCCAATTTTCATCTTTCCTATGTGTCCTTTCTCCAAAAGCCAAAATACTGCACCATGAAGTTCTTCCTTGGTCATTTAGGAATTGTCTTGTTCTTCTCTACAAAGTGCCATATCGCTGTTGGAAAAGTAAAGGTGCTGGCTGCCGTCTCACTTACTTTGAATTGAAACTCCAGAGTGGGTGATGCAAACTGGAAGCCTCTTAGTTACTTTACTCTGTAAAACAAGGACCCTGTTTCTAAAGTTTCCTGTAAGAAGGGAATAAAATAGGAACCCCAAATCTGGGCTCTTCTCATTTGTAACTGGATCCAACAAACATACTGAGTACCAAAATCAAAATGGGAAGAGGGATGTGTCATAAATGTAATAAATCACATGAGTTCATAAAGTGTTAGAGTGGTGACACAAAATGAACATCTAAATTTTTGGTGGAGTGTCTACACCGACTGGCACTGCACTAGGAAATTTCTTCCCTATACACTAGCTTGTTGAACCCTCACATTCGCCCTGGGAGTTAGATGACAGAAGAGAAAAACGTGGTAAAGAAAATCACCCAAGGTCACACAGGTAATAATTGGCTATCGAGTTTAAAAATTGTACTGGATTTTTCCTAAAGTGTGAGTGTAACTTGAACTGGATATAAGACTGCTATGGGTTTATTTGGGAATGCAATTTCTATGTCATGGCCGGCTATCCTTCACAACTGACACACTGATGAGGAACTTGGCAAGTGACATTAGCACTTCTATCCTTTGGGGAAAAAAAGAGGGGCCTGTTGTGTGACAATCTGTGATACTGCGAAATAATAAGAAATATATTTATTAGTCTCCGTCCCCTTTCCTGACAGAACTCCTAAAACCCTTGTAGACAGGGGTGCTCAGAAAATCTTTTGTCCTAGTATTTGGGCTTTGACCCCAGTTCCCGACACAGAGCTCCTAAATCCCTAGGAATTTCGTGAGTGATAGCAGCACCTTTTGTTCTAAAGAGGTAACTCCTGATGGGCCCCTAGAGAGAGCTTCAGGATGGGGGATGGTTGCCAGGGGAACCAACCATGTGATTAGAGGCTTAGAACTTTCAGCTCCATCCTCTGACCTTGAGGAGGAGAGAGGGGAGGAAAGTTGAGTTGATTACCAATAACCAATGATGTAATCAATCATGCCTACACAATGGATCCTCCCTAAAAATCCAAAAGGACAGATAGCCGAGCATGTGGGGGTACCTGGAGGGTGGTGAGCCTGCAGAGGGCACAAAAGCTCCCCCCCTTCTCACGTGCCTCGCCCTATGCATCTCTTCCATCAGACTATTCATTTGTGTCCTTTGTGATATTCTTTATGATAAATGGGTAAACATAAGAACCAGGATATACGGCCGGTACGTGAGAAACACAGGTCACAAACTGGGAATTGTGATTGGCATCTGAAGCAGTGGGCAGTCTTGTGGGACTGAGTCCTTCCTTAACCTGTGGGATCTGATGCTCCAGGTAGATAGTGTCAGAATCGAGTTAAATTATAGGACACTGAGTTGGTGGACACTGGAGAATTGGTTGTTGGTGGGGAGAAATCGCCACACATTTTGGTGACCAGAGGTGAAATGTGTTGAGCAAGTATGTGAGAGCAGAGAGAAAACTTTTTCCCCCCTCATGACAACCAAAGCCAGATTAGGGATACAAAGGCTAAGCAATTGCCAATCTATACAGAGAGCTAAATCATCACTGGGATAAATCGGAAGAGGCATGGTGTCAGTTAACTATGTTTCTTATACAGCTGGAGAAACGCAAGTTAGTCTGGTCTTGCTCCACCACAGTGGACACAGTAGCTTAGAGGATGACAACAAAACATTGTGCCTTGGCACAGAGGTATATACCTTTGTTTATTTCTGCAATTCACACGTGAAAGTTGTGCAATGATTCATTTATTATTTAAAATTTACTTCCTTAAATATGCTTTCCAAGAGGTTGTCTGGTTCTAAAGATTGCAGCAAAGAACTAGAGTACAGGAAAAGTGTGTGTGATTAGTGAAAAACCAGAAATGAAAGACAATTCCACTTAAGCTAAATCTCCCACACTCTAGGCATATAAAAACGTAACCCAGTATATAATTTGTATTAAATACACAAATACACAATGGATCATAAAGCGATGGCATGTTTTGAGGAAATCTGCATTCCTGATAGCACAGGTGGTGATAGAAAACACCATACTTGTGCTGGTATTTTCAAACGCTGGATGTACTCACTGATTTACAAGGTTAAAGCTAAAAAAATTAAAGCCGTAACAAATAAAAAGCAACTGCACTATTTAAATTCATTCAGGAAGAGTAAACTGCATTGTTGCTATAGAACTTTCAAGTCCTTAACCTCTGCTTTCTTCCACTGAACTCATTGTTTTCAGAACATGAGTTTCGAGGTTCCTAAGGAGCACAAGCGTGAAGTCCCTGGGAACACTGTAACGGCTTGGGTACAATGGCGAGGGTTGCACTGAGCTTTAATACACATGACATCAGGATATATTCTGTTCTGATGTTTAGGGCAAGGTTTATTAATAAGCACAGCATCAGCGCTTTTAAAAAGATAAATGTTCATAAGTACCACTGTTTTATTTGTCCTGTTCGTCAAACCTTAGCACATTCACTCTTACAGCTATAGCTACAACCACGACCCGTATTCACAGGTTTTCTGTATCTCTACTTCACTCCCCCACCCCACACGCTACTCGCCACATTTCTGGGCCCCGAAGGAGGAAAGAGGGTGCGAACTGCCATAAGGAGGGAGGGAATTGGTGATTTTCATGGAGTCCCCTGAAAATCAGTGTTTTCCAAATGCTCAAGAACTTCGCTTCAGTGAGCGCTCTAGGGGAGCTAAGAGTTTCGTCGCCACAGCCCGACTCAAACCTGATCCTCCGCGTGGATTGTGTTGGTTTCTCCCCAGAGCCTCTCGAGGGTCCTTTAACCACGGAGCTGCGAAGGGCCTCCAGGGGCATCCAAGGAGGGCCCGGAGCCCTGGCCCAGCGCTGTTAGGGTCTTCCTTGGGCCGCAGGGGGAAACTAAGGGACCCAGGCGCTGTGCCCCGGGTGGCCCCAAGCAAAGGACGCGCGGCCGAGAAGCCAGGGGCTTTACCTCGGGAAATGGCCAAGAGGCCGCGCACTGGGGCGGCTGTCTCCTCCCGGGACGCGCAGGGAAAAGCGAGAGCTCGCTCTCCGCAGCCCGAGGAGACGGGTGGGGCAGGACAGCCCCGTCTCCATGGGGACCTCACAACGCGAACCTGCAGTCCGGCCCAGCGCTGCGCTCCCGCGGCCCACCCCGACCTTCCCGGCTGGGGCGCCCAAAGCCGAGCGCCGGGCACTGTGGGCGCCGCGCGCCCCTCTCTCCGCGGCCGCAGCGAGTCCCACTAGGCGAGTCCCGGCTCCTCTTCCAGCCTCCAGGGAGCCTGCGGCGGGAGAAAGCGTCCCTGGGACCCGGTGGGTCACCGCACGTCCCCGTAGCCCTGCAAGGCGCGCAGCAGAGGTGCCAGACCCAAGGCTGTGGGACCCCAAGAAGAGACTTGGACACTGAAGCCAGCGTTTGCTTGGCATCAAATAAAGCCAGCAATTTTAAGGGCCTGTGATGGCAAAAGTGGAGTTTCTTATTCTTTATCATGTTCATCTGCAGTAAATCCTCAGAAACTTTTAATGCTTGTTATTGCCAATTTTAGCATTATACAGGAGGTACAAAATCAAAAAGAAAAGGCCTTCCAAATTAGTTTCTAAATGGTTCTGATCAAAATGTCTTCAATTATTTATTGTAAAGCCTTTAAATTTTTTTCTTTTGTAGTAATAGTTACCGCCATGGGAGGATGTTCACAATACATTAAGTACAAAAAGCAGCCAAGAAAACCATATGAATAGTATTATCTATTTTTTTGTAAAAAAACGTGTTTAAGAAGTCAGGAAATGTGTACGCAAATAGCTTAAATGGTTTGCTCTGGTAGTAGGTTTTTAAAAATCACCTGTAATTCAAATTTTACCTACAATGAATGTGCAACATCTATGTAGTAAACAATACATTTTATTCTAATAGTTAAAAAAAAAAAAGAGAAGTCTCGATATGCTGTCAGGCTAGAGTGCAGTGGCTATTCACAGACGGGATCATAGGACAATTCAGCCTGGAACTCCTGGTCTCAGCGATCATCCCAAGTAGCTTGAGACTATCTATCGGGATGCATCACGTAGCCCAGCCCTGATACTGTAATCCAGACACCTCGTTTTTATCCTGTTGCCTTTAATATACATGTTTTAGGAGTGTGTAAAGATACAAATTAGATAAATTAAAATTTTGCTACCTGGGACCCACGTGGGGCAAATGAACAAAGTGAATAAACAAGATCAATCTGCTGCTGTCACTAACCCACAGGAAACAGCTTTTGCTTTATCTCAGAACCCATCCAAGAAAAACATGTCACATGACAAAGTTTCCTTTTGTCCTGCCAGACTCTAGAGTGCTACTTTCCCCCTAAAATCTCTATTCTCAACCCAAACGAAAAGTTTCAAATGTTGTATACAATTCTCTGTGACTTTGTAATTTTTAAAAGGCGTATATTAAAAGGACCAATTAGACAAACTGATAAAAATACTTTTAACTCAGAATGCCAAAATTACTAAAATCAAGATTTTTAAAATATCAATGTGTCCCTCCCCTCCCCCAATTAGGTATTTATTTTTGGGGCCTGAGAACAATGAGGCAAAAGGATGAGCATCTTCTGCCAGGTACAGGTAACTGAGCTATAAATAAATAACCAAAATGTGGTATATCCATACAATGGACTATGATTCAGCCACGAAAAGAAATGAAGTACTAATACGTGCAACAACATGGATGAATCTTGAAACTTTGAAAACATCATGCTAAGTAAAAGTAATTACAAAATGCCACATATTGTATGAGTCCGTTTACACAAAATGTCTAGACTAGAAAATCCACAGAGATGGAAAGTAGATTATGGTTGCCAAAGGCTGAGGGGTTTGGGGAATGAGGAGTGACTACTAATGGGATTCTTTTTGGGATGATGAAAATGTTCTAGAATTAGATCATGGTGATGGGCATACTATGAATTTACTAAAAGCCATTGAATTGTATATTTTAAAAGAATAAATTTGATGACATGAATTATTATTTCAATAAAGCTTTTTTTTTTTTTTTTTTTTTTTAAGAGACAGAGTCTCACTCTGTCACCCAGGCTGGAGTGCAGTAGCATGATCATAGCACACTGCAGCCTCCACCTACTGGGCTCAAAGGATCCTCCTGCCTCAGCCTCCCAAAGTGGTAGAATGACTGGTGTGAGCCACAGCACCTAGCCTCAGTAAAGCTGGTTTTAAAAGGTGATGAAGCTAATGTTTGCTGGGTATCACTGGTGTCAGCTGTTATGCTAAGCATCTTATTTGTGCTTTTTCACTTACTCCTCATAAAACCACTACCAAGTTGGTTATTAATCTCATTTTCTAGATTAAAAACAGAAATTAAACTCAACCTGTGTAAATGTACACAACACAATGCTGGGGATTCAAATCAAGGTCTAAGTAACATTAAAGCTTATGCTCTTTCATTACACCAGTCTTTAAATGGGCACCAGGCACAGAATTTGCAAGGAAGTTACAGAACCTCAAATTTTATAAACTCAGTTTACTTTTGATGACAGAATCTGTATTCCCAGATTGAATAGTATACGGTTTCTTCAAAACAGACAAACAGAGGCTAATTTAAAACAATCACTTTATTAAAAATAGCAAATCTCACAAATACATATTTAACCTTTTGTTATCACTGGCCATTGGAAAACACAGCAGCGTGTGAATAGTATACGGTTTCTTCAGAACAGACAAAGACTAATTTAAAACAATCACTTTATTAAAAATAGCAAATCTCACGAATACATATTTAACCTTTTGTTATCACTGGCCATTGGAAAACACAGCAGCGTGTGTACCGATTGTCTAACGTAAACTGAAGCTGGACTGCCACAAAGAGCCTGTGCGTCACCAACTTATGATCGACATTGGAATAAATGTGGCGAGCTCAGGAAGGATGAACCCTTCAGCCCTATCAGGAACATTAGCACAATGCATTTCAAGTATAACCCCATAAGGCAACAAAATATAAAGCACAGCAGCACAACCTCTGCCCCACATTTCCCGATGAAGCCTTCAACAAGACCCAGGCCTGCAGTTATGGTGAATTACAGCGAGTCAAATTTACTAAAAGCGGGATGTGAAAACAATCATTGCAGTTGCATTTTAATTACTTTAATTCCTTATTGTGGATGATTCTGCTACTTGATTTGGCTGGAAAAGTAAAGACTGCTGCTTCTCTTCAACTCACAAGAAAGCAAACTGCATTTTATTTTAGCTAGTAGAAGTATTTGGAACATCTTGTGCATCTGCCAAATGAAGTTTTTGTCTGGATTCATCAGTTAAGAAAATTTTCAAAAAAAATTGTTTTTCCATTCTATAAGGGGTACTTTTTCTTTTCTTTTCTTTTCTTTTTTTGAGACTGGGTCTTGCTCTGTCGCCCTGGGCTAGAGTGCAGTGGCAGGACCATAGCTCACTGTAACCTCAAACTCCTGGGCTCAAGTGATCCTCCTGCCTCAGCCTCCTGAGTAGCCAGGACTGCAGACAGCAAGTGCCACTACACCGGCTAATTTTTTAATTTTTTGTAGAGACAGGATCTCGCTATGTTGCTCAAGCTGGTCTCAAACTCCTGGCCTCAAGTGATCCTTCTACCTTGGCCTCCCAAAGTGCTGGGATTACAGGTGTGAGCCACCATGCCCAACCAGGAGTACTTCTTTTAAACTTCTGAAAATTATACTCAGGAGTCAAGAGACAGAGGTATTAAAAAAGAAAGAAAGAAATATGTTTAAAGGGAAAGCTCCCGTGTTGCTTGAGACACTTGGCTGTGGGAAGACAATTTTTAAATGTACTGAATTATACTGCCTACTAGAATTTAAAGACTTTTTTTTTAAATCACTGAATCAAGACTATGTTCCAGGTTCCAAGAGAGCACAGAATTATTTTCAATGTATCATAAATCACTCTCATGGTAAGAAGCTGATCAGAGACAAATATGAAAAGACAATGGATTAAAAAAAATCATTTGAGAAGATGATTTGATAATCATCTGATTAAAAAAAATCATCTGATATTAAAAAAAATCATTTGATAAGATGATGAAACACCTTATCATGTTTGGGAAAACAATTCTTTGTAAAAGTCCAAAAATAAATCAGATCATCACAGCTCTAAAATTTTTTCTATAGTCCTCTTATTTATTCCTCAGAATGACTGAAAATAGGATGGAAATCCTGCATATATTATTCTCTTCCTTTCCCATCATGATTGCCTTTCATTTTCCTCTTCCACCCATATTTATCCACCTGTTACCTACATTTCAAGACCCAATTCAAACAATGATATGAATACACTGAAGCCAACTAAATGCTAACAATACATGTATGGCAGAGGTTGCAAAAATGTACAGACGTAAGCAGAGCCATCAAAGACATTCTCATCCAACTGGAAGGCTGAAATTTAACACATGTAAAAATCAACAGATCTAGCCTGAGGTACAAACAGAAAGCTTTATGTAAATGGTCAGTTTCAGTGGAATTTGATAAGGAGAATAGGGAAGTCAGAGCAACTCTAGGTAGGAAGTACAACCTGAACAAAGGCATTAAGGTGAGAATGAACATGAAGTGTTCTTGGGCATCCAGAAAACCAGCCTGGTGGGAATGGAAAACAATAAAAACTGTAACAAGATGTATAGGTTGTGAGAGCCTTTAGAAGGTTTGACATGCTTCCAAAAATTGGTAAGAAATAGGAATGGCAAGAAGAAAGTGATGTTTTAGGAAGATTCATTTTGTAGCACTGTCTAAAGTCTAGAACAATACTAACAGAAATATAATGCAAGCCCACAGGTACAATTTTTAAATTTCTGGTAGCCACATTAGAAAGGAAAAAGAGGTGAAACTAATTTTAACAATATATATTTAACCCAATATATTGAAAAAAATCATTTCAACATGTAATCATTATAAAAATTGAGATATTTTACATTCTTTTTTTAATGCTAAGTCTTTGAAATCAGGTGTGTATATTACACTCATAGCACATTTCAATTCAAATTAGCCACATTTCGTGTGCTCAATAGCTATGTGGCTAGTGGCTACCACATTGAACAGTGTAGTTCTAGAGTTGGAACAGAAAATTGAAAAGTTATGAAATCGGGTGACAAGGGCCTGTTTTATCATTTAGAGAATGAAGGAAGAATAAAAGCAGAACTGATGATGCCTGACAACTGTAATAAAAAGATGGCAAATGGATTTCATGTCCATATCCAGCCTCAATGGCACAAAGTGCCATGACTGATTAGTGAGGTCTGCCATGGTCATAGCAGGAATTTGTATATAATCTTGGAGACTGAAATAACAGAGGCAATAATGACAGAGAGGGAAATTAGCAGGGTAAAGTTTAAGTATGGAGATAACATTTAATATAGGTGAGGAAACTAGACTTGCCAGACTTTGTTCAAGGTTACATAGTTGCTTTCCAAGATTTAAAACCAAGCATTCCAAAGCCTATGCTCTTTTATTATACAGGGTACCATGCTGCTTTGTTTGTGGTGGATAAATTCCACCACAGGTTGAATCATGGAAAGTGGTGGAAACAATTAAGTCTGAATGTTTGACAAAACTTAAGTAAGAGGATAGAAGATCCTTATGTGTCATAGCATAGAAAGAATATAAAGCATAATATATAAAGCATTGAAGGAATATAATGAAAAGAACAAAGAACCAGGAACCACTTTTAGGAAAAATCCCTTGATTAACTCAAATTTTACCCTCTTCTTTAAGTCTTTTTTGATAATAATATCTTACATTAATCTCTCCCCGGTTTATGTGGCTTCTCAAAATATTTTCTTCATCTGCAAAATGGAGGGTACACCACCGCCTACTTCAAAGGGTAGGATCAAATGAGATAATTCCTGTAAAACCCTTCACACAATACTTGGCAAACAGTAACTATTCACAAAGATTAGCTACTAATTGCTATTACTGGATTTATGTATGTGGTATTTCTTAATTGTTATTAAGAAATCTCCCTATTTCTTAATTGTTATTACTGTACAATTCATCAATTAATAACAGTATGTATATGTTATAGCAATGACAGTAATTTATATATATAGTCTATACATAACAGTTTGGAAAATTTCACATTCACATCATTACACGTAGCAATTACCCTGTATTATAGAGGACGCTCCGGGATGTTAAACAATTTACCCAACATAACATTATCAAAATTGGAACCAAGTATCAAAAATTCAATTTCTAGACTCTTCGTAACCAGTATCCTTTCTATCTCAGTAACTTGCTAAAAGGGGATGTCTTACCTCTCCAATTAAATTATTTGATAGGCAAGATCATTTCTTATTGTTCTTATGTACCTCACCATTATGCCTATAATTATATTCAAAAGCACATTTTGAAAAATTACTGAAATAATTGCTCTAAATTGAAATGGAAAAACCTGAATATTCTACATGTGCCATGGTAATTTCCTTTATGCTAATCCTATAATATACTAAAGACACTTAATTATGAAATGTCATTTCACAAGCTACCCTGAAGGCTGCATTTAAATGATGTTTAATTTTCAATTTTATGCATTTGAAATATTCTATATGATGATATTAAGTATAGTATATTATTTCTGGATGTCTGACTGCCAGTGAGCCTCAAAACCCTAAGATTCAAAATAATTTATATAGCAACTAGCTTAGTCCTCAATTCTCATGATTAAAAACAATAAATTTGTTTTAAAAACTCAAAAACAATACAAAGCAAAGCAGAACAAACCAGAAAGAAACAAAATTTCAGCATACAAAACAATGAGAAAATTCTATTTGGAAACCAAAGAAGAGTGATGGTCCCAGTAAATAATACTACATGTCTTTGTTCACTATATCTAAATAATACAGGTTTCTAAAACTTGATTGGGACTATTCACCAGAAATTATAAGTTGTAAACTTTTCACCATTGATAGTAGGCAAAGGATACATGGAAGTATTCAATTCTTCTAACTGTAATGAAAAGAAACAAATTTAATTTTAATTTTTATAAGATAAATATAAATAGTTGTTAACTGTATGTTTTAAAATAAATTGTTTTTCATATAAATATTTTTCATATAATTTCTTCAATATTTTTCTTTAAATGAAAAAGAAAAATATTAAAGAAAAACTTTCAAAAAATTTCCAGGCTGGGAAATTCCTTTTGTAAGTAGCTTTAACATTTATGAAAAGAGAATATGAGGAAAGAATGAAATCATATGATAAAAACATAAAAAACTGGAGTTTTGTAAGTATTCCTAAAGCCGTGCTATAATCACCTCCAATAACAATTTTTTGTTTTTTGGTTTTTTGGTTTTTTTTTTTTTTTTTTTTTTAAAGACAGGGTCTCGCCCTATCACCCAGGCTGGAGTGCAATGGCCCGATCATAACTCACTGTAACCTCAAATTCCTGGGTTCAAGCAACCCTCCTACCTCATCCTCCTGAGTAGTCGGGACCACAGGAACATGGCATCAGGCCCAGATAATTTTTAAAAAAATTTTTGTAGAGATGGGACAGGGGTCTATGTTGCCCAGGCTGGTCTCAAACTCCCGGCTTCAAGAGATCATCCTGCCTCGGCTTCCCATAATGCTGGGATTACAGACATGAGCCACTGTGCCCAGCCTCTAATGACAATTTTTAAAAGAAAAAAGTTGCCATTTTAGTGAACAAAATCTTTAAAACCTTTATGGATTATAAGAAAAATTTCACATGCCATTCAGTTTTCTGTATGAAATAGAATTGATCACCCCTTGTCTTAGTCTGTTTGGGCTCTTATAACAAAATATCATAAACCAGTGGTCCACAAAAAATATAAATTTATTTCTTACAGTCATGGAGGCTGGGAAGTCTAAGATATAGGTGCCAGCAGGTTTGATGTCTAGGGAGGACCCACTTCCCGGTACATAGAAGGACACCTTCTCATTGTGTCCTCACATGGTGGATAAGGGTCTCTCTCAGGCCTCTTTTATAAGGGCCCTAATCCTATTCTTGACCTAATCACCTCCCAAAGGCCCCATCTCCTACAACCATCACCTTCAAGGTTAGGATTTCAACATATGATTCCTGGGAGGACACAAACATTCAGACCACGGCACTCCTGTTTCACAGAAAAAAAATTTGAATTATGGACATGTTAACTAAATTGCTCAGTGCAATTAACCCAAATGCAAATGTTGGACTAAACAAAGGCTTTTTGGTTTCAAATTCAGTTTTCTTTTCATCATACCACAGTTATTCTCCTAAGTGAAGAGCAAATTAAGCTTCCATTTGTTAAGAGGAATAAAACATAAAACATGAACTGGTAAAAGGAAATACTTGAAAGACTGAACATGAGAGACTTGAAATAAAAATATTATAGGTTTGAAATTTTAAAAGGAGAGGCATACAATGCCCCTCACATTAACTTATTCAAAAAACAGAGAAAAAAACCAGAAATGAACCCTTTTTCTCACTGGTGAATAGGGAATCTAAAACTAAAGTGTGTTGAATTCAATTTTATTTCTTTGTCCAAAAAGGATTTAAAGAGGCAAATTTAATGAACACTTCTAGTGTCACAATCATACACGGTGTTATGTCCTGAACTGTGTTTCATGTTTTGTCCTTACTCCCATTATCTTAGAATGTGAGTGTATGTGGACATAAGGTCTTTAAAGAGGTAATTAAGTCAAAATGAGGTCACTAGGGTGGACCCTGATCCAGTGTGACTGGTAACCTTGTAAGAAGAGGAAATTGGGACACAGGCGTGCATAGAGGGAGAATGCCACATGAACGCAACAATGGCCACCTACAAACCACGAAGAGAGGCCTCAGAAGAAACCAACCCTACCCACACCTTCATCTCCAACTTCTAGCCTCCAGAACCGTGAGAAAAGAAATTTCTGTTGTTAAAGCCACCCAATCAGTGGTACTTTGTTATGGCAGCCCTAGCAAAGTAATACGCATGGCAATGTACTAAATTACCAGAAACACCAAACACAGTTCTGTATTTTAAAAAAAGTAACCACCACCCAAGTAAATAACACAAAATGCACTCCTCATGCCAGGAAAAGGTCTTTTGACTACTATCTTCTATATCTTAAGATCTTATTATATATGTATAGAGGCAAATATTTCACTTTAAGATTTTCCAGTATCTGTATTCTGAGAATACATGCTTAGATGTAAATATTATAATTTCCTTGCAATATATTACTTTATAAAAAGAGTAGCTTTTACAAAGTGGATGAAACTTGAAAACACTAAACTAAGTGAAAGAATCCACTTAGGCCACATGTTGTATAACTCCATTGATACGAAATGTCCAAAATAGGCAAATCCATAAAGGCAGAAAGTAGATTAGAGGTTGCTGGGTGGGGGTGGAATTGAGAGGTGTGGGGTTTCTTTTTGGGGTGATAAAAATGTTCTAGAAGTTGACAGTGGTGATGTCTTCACAACATTGTGAATATATGAAAAATTGCCAAAGTGTACACTTTAAAATGGTTAAAAAGGTGAATTTTTTTTGCAATATAAAATTCTTTTTAAGAACAAAGAAAAAGAACTATACTTACATCAGACAGAAGCCTATCGAGATTGGAGTCACTGGCTGTTTTTCTTTTATCCTCAGGAAGTTCCTCTAACTCCCCGTAGAGCTCCAAATTCAAGCGAGCTAATTTCTCCTGCATTCCCCGAACATGTTCCATCTGTTCAATGGAACATTCATTTCCTGGGGAACATTCCAGAACATTAATAAAGAGATTAGGACATTTCAAACCAACAGACTTGAGGAAAAACTTTTAAACTTTAGGTGCTCTAAAAGAAATTGGTTTTCTTTCTTTTATAAATAGATACCTAATGATTGTATTTTCTGTGTATAGTAACAAGTCAAATTTCTGATCAGGAAAGTAAAATGACCAACCTAAAAAATGATCTTAGGCATTTAATAAAATCACATAGGAAAGATTTTTTTAAAAAAAGCAAAATTATCCCATAAGTAGAGAAAATATATTTTCTTCAATAGTAATATTAAATATAGAAACAATAGCATCATCTAATCATGTCCAATTGGACAAACTGCCATTTGAACTGAATGACCCAACATTTTATAATAATGTGAGTGAAATTAAGGGCTCTGTAAGAACTTCAACCATGAGTCATTTTGCCAACCAATTATGCATTCTTCCTTTAAGAAATATAAATGAAGATGTTTGCGAAGCATGAAAATGTTATGAAGCATGAGCAACACAATGTAATATTTTTGATGGTATATACAGTAGTGCAAAGAAAACTTCATTGCTAAGGGGTATCATGTTATTTATTGAGCGGAGTCCTCTTAAGTGACATTAACTGCCCAGAACAACTAATTTATATACATATGACATATTATATTTTCATCCAGTTTAAGTGCAGACCCTGCAACCCCTTGATACTGTAATTAAAAAAAAAAAAAACTTTCTGTTTTTCCTAAGGTGCTACAAAAGTATATCACACCTCAGCTAAAGTTGAAGTATACCTCTTAAATCAGCTTGATAACATCTTCATAAATCGATTATACTACATTATGTTAAGCAATACTAATACTGAAGCTCTCTCAAAATCATCCTTTCTTCATAGTAAAATACATCACATTTCCTCTATTTTAATGATATTTTTCATAATCAGTAACCTGGAAGGGCAAGTGGAAGAAACAGAAATACCCTGAGTGTGTGTATGTGTGTGACGTGCATGGGGATGGAGAGAGAGATACAGTAAAAATGAAAAGAGGCAGAAATCACAAGGTAAAAGACAAGAATAAGAGGACGGATCTAGGTGATTTAACGTGAGAACAACAGAAGTTCTAGAGGATAAAAAAAGAATAGATGGAGTAGAAATAATAAACAATAGAAAATACGTTCCATGAGAGGAAAGATGAGTCAGCAGATATGGTTCCCAAGCAGGACTGATGAGAAAAGACGCAGTCCTAAGCATATCCTCCTGGTAAACGCCTAACCTCCAAAGAAAAAAGAAAAAAAAATTTTAAGCTTCAAGACAAAATAAATAAATAAATTACCTAGCAGGAAAGAATCTGACTAGCAGTGGAATTCTCATCTGCAACACTTACAGGGAGCAATCAGTCAAGTAAGAGACATAGGTAAGACTTCAATCCAAAAATACAAAGTCACCATGGAGTAGGGCGGGGAGGGTGCTGGGAGAAAGCAAAGAGGTAAAAGTGGTCTGGAGATTTCATCTCAAGGGCAGGGAGAAGAGGGGAGGAGAGGAGGAAGTGAAAGTATTCTGAAGAGACCACTTTACAGGGATGGGCTAAAACAAGGAGGTAGGGGCCTAATAAAACAACGCAAAATAAATAACGTGCTTTTAATGTCTTGTTTTCAAATAATAGTATGACAAATCTAGAAACCCAGGAACTATAAAAGATAGACATATTTCAGTATACAAAAATTTAAAACTTTTACATAGTTAAATATACCATGAACAAAGTCCACAGACAATAAATTTAGCATAAATAAATGAATAATAGAGATCAGAGGGTTAGTATCTAAAACATACAAAGGACTCTTAGCAATTGACAGCAACAAAAGGATAAATAACCAAATAGAAAACTGGGTAATGAACGATCTTGAAAAGAGTAATCCGACTGCTTACGAAACACACATGGATATTCAAACTTAATAGTTAATAAAAGAAATCTCACTTTATACCAACAGACTGGCAAAAAGTAAAAGACTGATAATACCTACTACTAGTGGGAATTTAGGGAAAAGGGTTCTTTCATAAATTGCTGATGGAACATAAAAGGGCAGTAAGTTTTTTGAAAGCAATGTGGATACTTCTGCTAAAATTAAATTTACATACATGCTTTGACCCAGCAATCCCACTCATGAGAATCCATCCAAAAGAAATAAAAGCACCAGTACAAGAGTATGAGTAAAAAGATATTTACTACACCAGTGGTCCCCAACCTTTTTGGCACCAGGGACTGGTTTCATGGAAGACAATTTTTCCATGGACCCAGGGAGGTGGGAGAAAGGGGCCAGGGGGATAGCTTGGGGATGATTCAAGCACATTACATTTATTGTGCAGCCACATCTCTCTGCTAATGATAATCTGTATTTGCAGCTGTTCCCCAGCGCAAGCATCACCATCTCAGCTCCACCTCAGATCATCAGGCATTACATTCTCATAAGGAGCACAACCTAGGTCCCTCACATGCACAGTTTACAGTAGGGTGCGCGCTCCTATGAGAATCTAATGCCACCACTAATCTGACAGGAGGCAGAGCTCAGGCGGTGATGAGAGTGATGAGGAGCAGCTGTAAATACAGATGAAGCTTCACTCCCTCACCTTGCTGCTAACAGGCCACAAACCGTATCGATCCGGTCTGCAGCCAGAGGGGTTGCAGACCGCAGTACTACAACGTTGTGTTTAGTGGCTCAAAACTGGAAACAAAGTAGTGCCCATTCAATAGGGAAACGGTTGAATAAAGTAAAGTATACTCACAACTTGGAATATTATGCAGCCATTAAAAAAAGAAAGAATTAGAGCTATCCTAAATGACTTAGAGAGATTTCCATCAGATATTGTTTAAAGGAGAAAAGCAAGACACAGAAAAGTATATATAGGATACCATTTGTGTGAAACAATGAAAACAAAAGTCTGTGTGTCATTATGTGTATGTATATATTATGTATATACACACACACATATATATAGTTGTATAATAATCTGGAGAAAAATATGAGAAGACATATGCCTGATTGTTAACACAGTTAAGTGGCTGGGATGAGAGGATGTGGATGCATCATAGGGTTAGGCAAGGGAAGTAACAGGAAAAGAATACGTAAGTTAAGCAACAAAAACATAGGGAAGGGAAAGACAATACTTAAAATAATCAATACGTATGTTGATAACATTTATGCATTTGCGTAAGATTCTATGTGTGCATATTCAATAATTTTTAAATTGCTTTAAAAATACTTGGAAATAATTTTATCATTAGAAAAAGCTTATAAAGTAAGTTGCAGACTATACATGAAAACTCTGACAATATCCACTGTGAACTCAGAATATCAAAAATATTCAGAATTTTTATTGAGATAATCAGTTAACTATGCTTATATCTTCATGAAAGAACAAGAAAACCATATTCTTTTAATTCTTGACTTTAAATCAGGAATCCTGGGCAAGAAACAAGTTTAAGCTTAAAAGCGTAAAGGGAAGTGATCTTGATACTTTTCCAAACTAAGACACGAAGTCTAAAATATTTCAGCTGACGAAGAATGTCCCTTTCATTTGTTAAACTTTCAAGACACTTATTCTATTTAATACGATAGCAATCCTACTTTAACATTTCGACTAACCCTCCCTTTTAAAAAAAATTTTTTCCCAGAAGTTTTAGAATGCAAATTATATTCCATGACAAATAAAATTTAGGATGACTGCATTTTATGCTTACGGGCTCTTTTTTTTTTTTTAATAAAAGAAAATGACACTTTAGAAAGGAAGAAATACAGAATAATAGAGGTGCAAAATAAATATAGAAAATAGGATGAAAACATCTTAGAGAAAAAAAATAGTAGAGAAACATGTCTTGCTCACCGAATGCTTGAAGTTTTCCAGAATGGAAATCGTTCAAAAGACTTAGAAGCCCCCTCTCCATCTCCTGAACATCTGAGACGTCAGTGAGGAAAGAGTGCTGAATTGGGGTTGACTGAGCACCTTTTCCTTCTCCGCCCTGTGGTTTGCTCTTTTCTTTTGTCACTCTGCAAAGAAGATACAATTAACTTTAATTACGTCTTTTTAGGCTGTTCTAAATTAAACTTCTGCTTCATTTTTTAGCGAATTAAGTGGAATTTTTTCCTTAAAAAAAAGAAATCAGAATACAGTCAAAACTAAATTACCTTCAAGCCAGAAACCAAAAGAAAGAACAGGTTGTGAAAAATCTCAAACGAATGCATAAAATATATCTACTAACGTATACAAAAAGTGTGATTAATACATTTATATAATATGCTAATTCTTTGGATTGCAAAAAACTTAAAAGAGAACTGCTAAGTCTTTTTACTATCCTATGTTTCACATTTCATTTCTCAGGAAAAAATATTACACTTTTCCCTTCTAAACTTCATCCTATTTGTTCCAAGAACTATCAGTAGTTCAGCAAGTGGTTGCGGGTTCCCTACTCTACAGCCAACGTTGTGGCAGGAATGCTGAAGAGAAAGGAAGACACTGAAATTCATAATCACCATATAACGGAAGGCTAAAAACCTGTTACCCCTGACTCCTCCAACTTCCTAAGGCCCCCACACGCAGTCATGAAGTCCTATTGATTATACCCATAAAATACCTAATCTCTCTGGTTCTCTCCTCCACTGCCACCATCCTATCTCTTGACCAAACAGCTTCCCAACCAGTCTCCCAGCCTATGTGTGTGGTCTGTGATCCTCCTTCTCTCCCCACAGGGCAGCCAAGCCCATTTCTAAAAAGTAAAATCAAATCATATAATTTACTTAATTCAAACCTTTCAGTAGCTTTGCACAACCGATAAAGTCCAACATCCTTAAGAAACCCTATTCTCCCTTGTCCATGCTCTAGCCATTCTGAATCTCTTTACCTTCCTAGAAATCTATTCTGTAATCTTCTTACATGCTCATCCTCTGCCTACATTTGCATCCTTCCACTTATTGCCATCTTTGCCAGGCTACCTCCCACACGTCCTTCAAGCCTCAGTTTAAATTTCCTCAGGAAGGCCTTTTTGGAACCCCTAGAGTAAATTAGTTCTTATTATACATGTCTAGCATATAAAAGGCTCCCGATATACTTCAGTGAGGATGCTGTGCACACTGTGACATAGGAACAAAGAGAAAGAGCGGTTCACTCAGCCTAGGGCCAGCCAGAAAAGGCTTCCTAACGGTGATAGGTGAATGAAGGCTTAAAGAAAAAGCAGGGGCCAGGCACAGTGGCTCATGCCTGTATTCTTAGCCCTTTGGGAGGCTGAGGAGGGAGGATCACTTCAAGCCAGGAGTTTTGAGACCACCCTGGGCAATAGCAAGACCCTGTCTCTCCAAAAAGAAAAGAAGAAAAAGAAAAAAAAGAAAAGAAAAGAAAGAGTGGGGAGGGAAGGAGGGGGAGGGAGGGAGGGAAGGAAGGAAGAAAAAGACAGATGAACAAGTAGGGGTTAAACAGGAAAAAAGAAGGAAGAGTTGTATGTTATCTTTATAACTCAATGCATACTACAGATACTGACATGGAAGTGTATTCAGTACTCAATTAATTTTTACATAATGTTGGAATGAAGACATTTTCCCCAGAACTTACTCACCACAATAAGGATAAGATAAATAGGATACATATATATATTATATCATATATATCATTATATCATATATATATCATTATATCATATATATATAATATATATATATATATATATTTTAGAGAGAAAGAAAGAGAGAGAGAGAGAGACCCAGAATCAGGAAGCCTACATCTAGAAGAGAGTATAGAAATAAAATTACCACGTTAAAAAAATGGCAATGACAATGATACAAATAAACTACTATTAAAAATTTAGAGAAAGGAGTGATTATCTTTAAATCTCTTGGCTTTCTTTTTCCACCAACCAGAACCTTCCTCAAGATCTGGCTCTAAATTAAACTCCTCCAAGAGGAAAACCCCTTCTCATTATGATAATTTATTCTAAGGAAACCCTCATAACACTTGCTGTTTATCGTTTAATACTTATTGGAATACTTTTCCTAAATGTTCTTGTGTCTTTGGCTATGTCCCTTTTATTTTGTCAAAGAGAGATCACACCAATCTTATTTTTTCTTTTCTGTAAACCCAATAGCTAAAGAGTGCTACAGCATTTCCTTAACTGATTCTCCATGGTGAGCTTGCATGTCAGTAAATTTATTTAATAATCAGAAAGAGGACTGAGATTATACAATGCTTTTCTCTCTAAAGCTGTAATCTTCACTTCTAAATATCTAATACTACAGAATACTCACATATAAGCAACAGTAATATTAATATATAACATATTTAAACTTGTCACTTGTTTCCTTTAAGTATCCTGAAAACAAACATGATGTTCATGTTTGTTGAACAAAAAATGTTGTTCATTTGTCCTCAGATATTAATAATGATTATTTCTAGGTGGTGGAATTTTAGTGTTTTGAATTTCTTACAATTCTTTAGAATAAATACAAATTATTTCTACAAAACATTGACATTGCTCTTTTAAAAATAAAAACTACAAGCTGGGCATCATTGAGCATGCCTGTAGTCCCAACCACTCAGGAGGCTGAGGTGGGGGCATTGCTTAAGCCTAAGAGTTTGAGGGCAGCCTGGACAACATAGTGAGATCCCATCTCTAAAATTATATATATTAAAAAAAATGATAATAACAAAAACTACCAAGGTACAAACACTCATCATAGTAAAACAAAAAAAGGCTGTCTGACTTTTTATCCCTTTTCCCATTTTTGGCTAGCTCATCAACGTTGTCTACAAGTTTTCTTGCTCTGTGTATTTTGCTATAAGACAAAGTAAGGGTCTTCAAACCAATAATTCATTTCATATTTTCTAATGTCTATACACTGTAACTTTCATAAATGTTTTTTTCTAAATCACATATAATGGCTGCTCAATTATTTTAAAAGTCAAAGCAAGAGAAAAATGTTATAAGAAGACGTTGATTCAGAATTTACTTTAATAGTATTTTACTGTGAAAATATCAAAGAAAAAAATTCACCTTTTTAACTTTGGTCGCTGTGAAGTTGACTGCGATGCAGGATTTGAAAACCCTGTGCTTTTACTAACTGGAATGGCATTTTTTTTGGCATTAACAACCTGAGTACAGTGGGCACTGAAAGACTTAGGACTCCTCCTCTTCACTTTCCGCTCTTCCATTGTTTTAAGATCCTTTTTGTACCAAGGCCAGCTTCTCAAGACCTAAATAAGGAAATATGGCAATCACATATGTATGCTATAATATGCAAAAATGAAAGAGATTCAAAGACCCATTTCATAGGCTGAAAGAGGATCAAGAATTTCAAAGGTATAAGAGAAAGTGAGAATACAGGTTTCTTAACTTTAATCCACTTTACTATGTGCACAAAAGCCCTTAGGAAACTGGTAGACAATTTTTTTTGACTGTTTTCTTTATTCGTTCATCCTTTAAAAATTTATTTGCTCTTTCCCACAAGCCAGGCAATATTGTGGGTATTGTGGAGACCACACTGAACAAAACAAACCCCTTGCCCTCGAGAAGCCTATATTATACAAGGGGAACCATACATAAACAATAAACGAATCATCCATGTCATATTTCCAGCATGACTCAAGCTTCAGGTGGACTTTAGGTCTGTCTTCCAAAATGTATTCTCAGGAAGAACCAACTAGATTCAGATATATAATTATCATCAGTATTCTAAACAGCAACTGGAAGCCTTACTTCAACTACCAAGCATAAACTCAGTTTCTGCCTAGCTCTAATACTGATTCTAGTTCCATGACCAAGTGAAAAGTTCTATAAAATCAAATTTGTTCCTTGTCTATTTTGAATATATTTTCTCTACCATGTACAAGGAAACATGAATCTTTATGATGTATGTTTGGTTTTGCCCATATCAAAAAAGTTAACACTGTGAAGTTACAAACGGCCCTTGCATGTGGAATATGTGTAAGGCCTTCTATTTATCCCTATACCTTCCCCTTATTTTATGTATTAACCAACTTCATTTTCCTAACACCCATCTATCTAAAAAATATCCTTTTATATTTCTTTTTCACTTGTGCATAGTGTTAAATTTTTCTTAATTCCATTGTTTGATGTATCATAAGATAAGAAATTTATACAGCTATTACCTCATCAGACTGTAAACTGCCTTAGAAACATTAAGCCTTTTTTATACTTCTGGTATTGAATTTAATCATGCTATGACTATTCAAAAAGATTCAAACTCATTACAATCACTCTGAAAATAATTATTTGAGAATTTTAATGAAAATCGATTTTTTGCTGTAGTCTGGACTCAGTGCCATTAGCACTGGAATTTAAACCGCTGAGCTCAAATTGGCTCAAGCTGACCCTAGACACTCACAACTGGAGCTATGATACCTCCAAACAAGAAAAAGCTTTCTGGGAAAGGCTCTAATGCCCAGTCTCTAATCCTAGATACCAATTGTAAATTCACTTAAACCTTGGCTAACGATCTTTCCTTTAAGAAGCATTTTTAGTAACAAAGCAGTCATCTGAGAGTTGTTTCAACATGCAGCACAAATTAAATGGAACTTTAAAAGACCAATGAATAGAGATGATAAGATATCAGTTCTCTGAAAAGGCAAGGATCTATATAAATTTATGATACACATAAACACACTGGCCTTCAAATTTAAAGATGCTAATACACATTTGGCGATACAAGAAAAGGAAGAAGAAACAAGTCTAGGAAGTAAAGTAATGCAAATAAATCTACGATATTCCGAAGGGCCAGGGCTGGAGACTTTTCCGGTTTGGGAAGGTGACATCTGTCACAAGAGCAGAAATCTTTCTTGTGTATCAAGCAGCAAGGGACATTTCAGAGAAGACATAAGAAAATTGCTCACAGTTACTGACTCACACAATAGTTTTAAGTGCCAGGTCCTGCCTTCAAGCATGACCAGGGGGCGGTCCCTCTTGATTTCGCATCTCCCTTCCCCAATCTGCCGAAGCGATGACCTTTCACTGCCCAGTACCCAGCAATAACCAGAGTGGGTGGTGGGAAAGGGCTAACGGGGAGTTGCGGGGTTCCTTTGCTTCCACTACATACCTGAAGAAGAAGGGGATCGGGGCCCCCTTCCTCAACCTGCAAAGACCCAGGAGGCTCCGAAACTACTACCTCAGCTGCAGCTAAAGCTCGCATCACATCCTGAGACCCGCGCCTCCGCAGTAGCCTTTGTTTACGGAAGTGACGCAAGGAGGCGGAGCCTCCGTGCCCTGGGCGGGAGCCCCGCCTCTTCCTGCTTCCCCTGTGTCCCTCTTGTCTCCGGCCTCGGCACTTCATTGTTTCCCCTGTCTTGCCCTCATCTGTAACTCCGGCGGGGGTGGAAAAGAAGACCTATGGCTGAGTGTTTCATTTTAGGCTCTATGACTCAGAAGCAGGGCGCAATAACGGGTCGTGGTGCAGGTAGGAACGGAAAGTGCAGTGAATGTAGTGTCCTCTCCGGAAGCTGCCCCGCCCCTCGGTGATCGTCAGAGCCTGCGCACCACAATTCCCACCATGCTATTCGAGCAAACCCGGAGGCGGAACCAGATTGTCGCTATAGCAACTGTCCTTGATTGTTTCCGATTTGCTGCCCGGACTTCTCTCAGCTAAATCAATTTTGGCTTACAAGGTAGAGTGAAAAGCGTGATTCTATTCAGCAACCCTGATGCTGAGCCCGTAAATGAGATTCTACCACTATTAATAGCAACTTTTCAGGCACTAGACATACATTATCCTTAAACCTCACTACAGTTCTATGAGGTGGTTGTTATAATACCCATCTTAGAAACGAGGAATCTGCAGCTCAGAACGGCTGATCAATCCAGGTGTCTCTGTCGCCAAAGACGGTTCTCCATCCACTACACTTACAGCCTCTGGAGAAGGAATTGCAAGTTGAGAGGCAGGGATCTGTCTTAAGTGAGGGAAGAAATCCGTGTTTCATTCCTCGGTCTGGATAGCCCTCCTGGTGTGAAGGTTGGGAGTGGGAAGGTTTTAGATTCATAGGCTGTTAGATTGAAGGGACTGGAGGGCCACCACATACTCCTCCCGAATTTGCTAATGAGGAAACTGTATCTAGAGACTATATCTCTGCCAGAGAGCCAGAGCAAAGATGAACACAGACGAGCAAAGATGAACACAGATAAGCAAAGTCTTCTGGCTTAAAGTATTCCTATGTTCTTCTACCACCCTCCATTTTTGAAAAATTCTGAAATGTTTTGAAAAGAAAAGCACAGAGCAATCGCTTATGTACCCACTCTCCAGAATAAACAGTTGTTACATTTTGTCACTCCATATTTTTTAATGAAAGAAATAGAACATTACAGATAAGGCAGGTGCCTCTTATTCCCATCCCGCTCTACCACCTCCTTTCTTAGAGGCAACTAAGATAATGAATTTGATATGTATCTTCCCAAAGTAGATTTCTATACTATGTATTTATAAACAGTCTGTAGAATGGCTTTGGACTTCTGAAATTTTACATGAATATTTGATGCATTGATCTGCAACGTGATTTTTTCACCCTGTTCTATGTTTTTGAGATCTGTCCACATTGATACATATGGGTAGCCTTCATTTGTTTTAGCTATATAATATTCTGTCAAATACGTTTGCCACAAATTGGAAATTCCCATAGTGATGAATATTTAGGTTATTTCCCGTTTTTCGCCATTACGAATGATACTGTAGAGTACGATATTCTCAATATTTTTTCTCGGTGTCTGCTTTTAGCTAATCTCTAGTTGTCTTACTTGTATGAGCTTGCAAACTGGTGATTGACATGCTGTTTTTTTTCAAATTGATTGCTAACAGTTAAAATTGTAGTAATAAAAAAATGGATCCTGTGACATCTCATGAATAAATGGGAAGATCTGACCATACAAGATGTGCATTATAGCCTGACAACAGTGGTTCAAGGGGAAGAGCAGCTGCCTCCTCTAGATCATTTCAAGTGATAACTAGTTTTTCTTTGCTTTTAGCACCCATCTGAGCTCTGTGGCATTTGAGTTTGCATTGTGTGATATAATATGGGGACATAGGACGGTACCCTTCTAAATGTACATATTTCTGGTATTCAGAGTTTTGAATACCTATTCGAGTCCCTATTTGGGCAGACCCTGTCATAGGAGGTCAGGATGTATTCTGTGAAGAAAAAGGACAAGAACCCTATAGTCAGACATCTTACATTCCTGATAAAGGAGAGTGGGAATAAATTTGTATGCAAATAAGACAGTTTTTCATTTAGTGATAAGTGCCCTGAAATAACAGCTTAAGGTCAAAGGGAGCTATTATAAGGGGTAGGGTACTGAAGGAGGAGTGTCAGGGAAGGCCTTCCTGAAAAGGCAACTTTGAGGTTGAGATGTGGAAGAAGTACATGAGCCAGCCACGGAATGACCTGGGAAAAGAGCATCCTTGAACAAAACATGTGGCTAAAATGCAGGTTATTAGGCACAAATGAGCTTGGAATGTTTGAGGAAGCAAGGGGTTACCGTGGCTGGATTCTGCTGACCTAGGGACAAACTGATGTGAGATAGAGGGGTAGAGATACAATTTTAAGTGTGATTTCTTTAATCTGAAATCTAGAGTTCCTCCCTGAAAGAAATTTTGTTCATTCAGATTTACTAGATTTTCCTTTAAACTGCAAATATCCCTCCTTTGGATTAACTGTTAAATGCACACCTTGTGTGAATTACTCTAATTAGATACTTTCTCCCTAAGGATGATGTTTAGAGGATGAAAGCTTTGACTAACAAGACCGTCCCCCCACCGCCCAGCACTAATACATAGGTAGGCAGTAAGGAGTGCTGTTGACGAATCTCCTAGCAGTGGTGATGCAAACCTAACAGATTCACAGATTCTAGACCCACTGACCCCAAATCTACTGGGGACCCAGGAATCTCTATTTTTATAAAATATTTTTCTTATGGAAAATTTCAAACATACACCAAAGAAGACAGAAGAGTATAATGAACTCCCCTCATCCAACTATTGACTTCTGGCCAATGATGTCAATTATACTTGATGCCAATGATGTTGACTCTGACACTATGTGGAAAGGAATTTTTTTCTGTTTTAGTTTCCACACACAGCATTAAGGAAAGGAATTTTTGTTCTGTTTTTTCCCTACAAGTACTATTTACCTTCAGTGTACCAGTCCTGCCACCTGTGTATTTTTAGGGCACTATGGAGATAATGAAAAGAAATTGAGGTTTCAGAAGAAAATTGTAACCAAATTCATACTTTATATGATTTTTGCTATCATGATCGCAGGTGATTCACATGCACACACATACACACACCCACAAGTGCTGCCTGAAGTAAATCACACAGAAACTGTCATTGTCTTTGTATATCATGTATACAATGCAATCATTTCATACTTTAGTCAGAAAACTGATTTCTAGTCTTGCAAAGCTGAATGTAGTTAGATGATGTAATAACCTCTAATATTTGTCTGATAAGTATGTACTCAGATGAAACCTGTAAAAAATACCCCTCCCTTATGTTTTGCCCTCTCCAATATTATGTTGAATCATATCCCAGATATTACTTAATCCGTAATATCTTAATATGGGTCTCTAAAGTATAAAAACTTTTAGAAACTTTACTACAATGCGTTAGTTATTCCTAAACAGCAATAATTGCTTAATATTATTAAATATCCAGTGTTCAAATTTCCATGAGCATCATAAGTATTGAGAATTTTTTCACATTTTCTTTGAATCAGGAATGTCTCTTTCTGTAAGGTCCTCAGGTGATAAGTGGGTTTGGAAGCCACTGTTGTGCATCCTCATTTGTTAAGCCACAAACATGCATTGTTCTTTTCCTTGGGAAGTTTACACTCTAAAGGGGAAAGCAGGTATCTCATCTCAAAGCAAATAGATAATCTGCCTTAGTGCCTGAGAAACAATAATCCCCTTGTCCCTTGTAGTGCTTATAGGAAAGAGGGGTCTTTTGGTTTTGTTTGTTTTCACTTGGAAGCCTGTGCATCACTTGCTAAGTGTGTCTCCACCTCCTTTCCCTCCCATGCCAGAATGCCTTGGCCAAGACAGGTCACTGCTCAATGCTCTCTGCATGCCTGGCTCAGGAGACAGCTAGTCAAAAAAGCCATACAGCAGAAAGGAGCTTTGCATGTCTTGGACCTGAAAGAATGCCAGTAGTCTGGAGTGCAGGAGGCAACTAGAGGTGGTATGAGATGAAGTTCCCAAGGTCGGCAGGGGATCAGATCAGGAAGGGTTTTAAATCAAAGGTAAGAAATCTTTTTCTTTTTTTAAACCTAAGTACAGCAATAGCATTGGAGGATTTTAAAGCATGGCATGGTTTGAGTTACATTTTTACAAGATTATTCTGGAGGAGAATGGAAACAGGGAGGCCAGTTAGGATGAATAAGCTACAATATTGTGTTATATAGGTTTGCTTCACAGCTGAGACTTGAAAGGATATGTTATTTCTGTGGCTACCATTATAAATCTTGGTAAGATTTCTGCTTTGAGGCACCCTCTAAAAATGGTACTGAGAGATTGAATCTGAACTATCCAGCACTGTGGACCTCCAGAGAACTGTACCATTGTTGAAAAGATGAGCGAGCCATTTGGGAACTGTGGGAGACTGCTAATACTGAAAGGAGGAACCACTGGGTGAAGGGCCATGAGCCACTCTTTGTAAAGCATGGTGTGGTGTCATGGAAAGTGCACCAGACCAGGAATCAGGAGAAACTCTATTTCTTGTCTACTGTAAGAATTCATCTAAAGCATTAGTGAGAGGTCTAAAAATAAAGACAGAGGCCCCTATCATTTTAAGTATTTTACTGCTAATTGCTTTGGAAAAACAAACAAGGGGTAAAGAACAGATCTGAAAAGTTATAAAGACAGACATTTACAACATTCTTACATATGTGGTTTTTTATAAACTAGCCTTCCTCATTAGGCTATAAGTTCCTTAAGTGCAAATATGTTTTATTTGAATTTTTTTCTTTTCTTTTTAGAGACAGGGTCTCTGTCACCCATGCCGGAGTACAGTGGCACTGTCATAGCTCACTACAGCCTGGAACTCCTGGGCTCAAGGGATCCTCCCACCTCAGCCTCCTGAGTAGCTGGGACTACAGGCACACACCACCATGCCCAGATAATTGTTTTCATTTCTTTTGAGAAAGGATCTCACTATGTTGCCTGATTTTGTATCTTAAGCACATTGCATAGAACATGGCATAAAATATCTGCTTGATAAATATATGTATGAGAATAAATGAAGTTCCCTAATTTTATTTAAGAAAGTAAAATGATTCAAGCAATCTCTCTTTAAACCCAAGTAGGCGTAGTCATAATGCCAATCATATGGCATCACTACTGCCCAGGCAACTAACTGCTCTTTTTTTCTTGGCAGAGCAGTTCATGTTTTGCTATACCAGCCTTTCTGCCCAGAGGTGTGTGTGATGCAGGAACCAATTCTAAAGCTTAGGGAAATTGTTAACTGATTGGCTCTTAAGAAAAAAAAAAACTTAATTGGAGGACTATAAACAAACACAAAAAATTTTTAAACTTTATATTTGGGATAGTTTCAGTTTATGATTCTACAAATCTCATTTTTAATCCAATTTTAAGTTCACAACTCCTTTTTAAGGCCCAGAGTAGTTAACAGGATTAGGGAATGGTTGTCAACAAGATGTGAGAATGATTCATCCTCCCAGTATCCTCTCTCCAAGTTCTTGTCATAGGAACACTCCAGCTTTAGAAGAAGCTTGTGTTATAGACTTAACCAGAAAACAAAGTAAAGAGATTGGCTACACTGTAGTACAACCCTTCCTTCAGATTTCTTTCCCTTTCTTGAATTTTAGTCCAACTTCAGTAGTGTTAGGAGGGAGTGTCACAAGACTTCTAAGAAACACCTGTAGGGATAACTTACAATGTAGCAGAGAAAGGGGGAGGAAGGGAGGGAGAGAGGAAGAAAGAGAGGAAGGAACAGAGGAAGGGAAGAAGAAAAGCAAGGGAAGGGCTTCCATCACACTTTGTTTATATAACTATGTAGCAAGGAAATTTTAAAATGTTATTTAAAACCCAAACTGCTACCACTCTTTCTTTTAAGGAATTGGCATAATTCCTGTCAGTGGGGAAATCTTAAATATAGGGGGCAAGAACAGGGAAGAGACTCTAGGTAGATGAGCCATTATATTGTCCCAATAAACAGTGAAAGTTGGATATACACAGGTGAGCGGGAGGCTGAGTTTGAGGGTGTGAGATTGAGAAAGTTGACTTGCTCTGTACGGTAAAGTGGGAAGAATTGTTCACTGGGGTACAGTGTGGGGGTTGGGAATTGTTGCTAAGAGACAGCCAAAAAAGGGACAGGGGGAGAAAGGCCCATTGAAATGGTGGGCAGGAGGAGGACTTTAGAAAGGCTAAGGAAGTCTGTTATTCAATTTGTAATTGTTAGTGTTGCTGTAAATGCACACACGCACACCCCAACACGCACACACGCACACCCCAACACACACACACACACACCAACACACACACACACACACATCCTGCATGTTCCCAAACATCAAGGTAAATCTTCTGCATGTCAGAGCTTTACATGAATGAATCGTTATGGAAATCAAGGGAAAGGGACTGTGTTCCACATCTTTGGGAGATTTGGTGGAGAACAAAGACAAAATGTGTGTGAAAATAAAGTTGTCCATAAACTGAACGGTGTTAGGAGTTTAGAGTCTGAGGTGAATGGGAAAATTACAAACCACCTTCTACCCTACAATCTTAGAAAGAGGGAGCGATATGCATTTTACACTGTGTAAAAATGGGGTTAGATTTAATAGCATTTTAATCTTAAAGGGCAAGAGCACCTGGGATGACATCTGATAATCCACCAGTCTGTTAGCAACTCAAAGAAGGAACTAGATTTTATACATCTTTATATTCTAAAAGTCTAGCATAGTATCTGACATATAATAGAAACTTATCAAATATTCATTAAATGAATGAATAAACAAGGAAAAAATAGATGCATATGATGGCAAGTGGCAGAATGGCTTTATTAAATCAAGTGTCACCATAACTCAGATTTCTTATTCCAGTATTGGAAATCAGGTTGTTCTTAGTCATACCTGCCTCTGATCTCCAGGTGGCAGTATTTTCTCATATTAAATTGTTTGGCGACCCCAGATTCCATTTACCTTTTGAGAAAAGAGAATATAATGTATTAAGATAAAAATTCAGTTCTGTAGCTCATTTCTGTAATTGTACAGAACCAAATAAGAGATAAAAATAATTACATGAGATTATAGATTTTTCTCCCAATTTCAGCACAAACGAGAATTACTGGTAGTTCTTGAAGTCAACCAATTTCCATAATCTTGAGAGTAAATACAAATTGGTGTACTGTGTTCATAAAACACCCGTATTCTTTTGAAGTATGAAAATCTGTGTGTGTGACAGAGAGCAAGCGTGTGCACAGTAGTACGTCCAGAAATAGTTCATTTCCCCAAAAATAATGTGACCAGTTAAATCTGAATTTCAGACAAACAAGGAATACTTTATTTATATAAGTATGTCCCGTGCAATATTGGGAACTTACTCATACTAAAAAAGCATTCCTCGTTTATCTGAAATTCAGATTTAACTAAGAGATCTGTATTTTTCTTTACTAATTTTGGCAACCTTACCAACAAATATTTTGTTGTTGTCATTAATTCCAAAATAAACAAAATTTCAAGTTTGCAAGGCAAAATCGTGCTTCCTTATCTGGAGAGATAAAAAGGAAGTAGCTGGTAGAGTCGGCTTCCATGTAAGTCTAACTTTATTGCACTTTGTACTCCACCCATGCAGACTAGAGTCCCTCAGCTGAGTAACTTAAACACACGGAGCCCTCTAGAAAGTGCTGATGGTAAAGCCTAAAGTAGTTATTTTATATAAACATAGTGTTTTATAGGACTCTTGTGTCTGGTTGCAAAAGCCAAACCCTGTGAACATTTGAAGAGATTCTAGAGCCCTTTACCTCTGATTTAGGTTTTTTAGGGCTACCTGATTTATAATAGCTATGACAAAAGAAATAGATGAATTGCTCGTGAAATAAATTCTATTTTAACAAAGTAAATAATTTTCTGGAAAATTAAATGAGGTATCATAGATTTGTATACATTTGTATGAATTTTTAAAATATAAACATTCTCTATCTTCCAGGTAAACTATGCTTCAGAATTTCATTTGTAAATAAATTTCTGAATTCAAAATAAATTTTCAATAGGAACAATATTGTAACTGGTTGTCAGATTTCCCTGTTACCTAGTAAAAGTGTAGTGTATACTTAATTATGTGGCTGAAACACTGTATTTGCAGTTAAAAAATAGTTTTTCTAAAAAGTTGTAATAGTATTTTAAAAAGTAAACAGAAAAAAGTTTTTAAAATATTGAATATTCATATTTGAAAAAATATCAGTAACCCATGTTTATTTTGCTCTTGCGTGATACCAGAAGCCACTCTAACTGCTTTATGTGAATTAACCCTTTTAATTGTTATCATAATCCTAGGAGGTAAATTCCACTTTGATCCCCTTTTGCAGATAAGGAAACTGAGGCAAAAGTTAAATAGCTGCCCAAAGTCACACAGCTACTGAGTGGTAGAACTGGGATTTGAACCAGCCGACAGCTAGTTAACCACTGTACACCACAGCTTCATCAGCTTAGAATAAAAAGGTAAGTGAACCGCTGAGAAGATTGTGAAGGGGACATCTGATCACCATCCAAGGTGGTACATGGTTTTGTTCTCTGAGCCTAGAACAGTTCAAAGTGAATGGCTAGTCTTTTCTTCAGTTTAGGAGTATTATAAACACTACTTTTGTGCTTGTCAACCAGAATGGAGTTTATAAATGGAACAAAGCCTGTCAGAAAGAGGGAGAAAGATTTACCTGAAGTAAGTGGATCATAGTTAATAAAAGGTGGAAGAGGATTAAGGAGTACATGTTTGTGCAGTGTGAGAAAGTGATTTCTGAGGTGGAAATAACTGAGATCTGAAAAGAAAAATAAAAGAGAGGAAAATTTGACTTCGCGCAATTATCCACATGAAAAGGAAAGGGGAAGTGGGGGAACATTACCCCGCAGTATCGTCAATTCTGACTAGCTTAGGTGTGTGATAACCGGAGGTGGCTCGTGCACCACAGTCATGGCAATAGCGGATTCCCCAGAGGCCCCTACTCAAGATGACAGTCTTATGTGCTAGAGGGAGAGTCACATTTTGACTCCAAATTAGTTGTCTTTGGACATTCCTTCCACCCTCTTTCCTCTCCCAGAGAGTTAGATATGAGGGAGCAAGGGTGGAAGGGAAAGAGGCCTGGGCTGACTGTTAGAGGAACAGAGTTCTGAGCCTGCTACCTAACTAGCTCTCTAACCTTTGGTGAGTTAAAGTCTCTGAGCCCCTTTTTTACTAAGCTGTGAGAATAGGGGTGATTTGATCCACTTCATGAGTTTGTTAAAAGGATTAGGTGGGGTGCCATATGTGAGAGCATTGAATGCGAAGCCTGGTGGGGGAGGCAGGGGTGATCCATCCTGTGATCCATACTCATCTATGGCCATGACGGGGGCCTCTAACTCACCGCCAGTCATTGTTGACCAAAGGAAGGACCTACTGATATTTATTTGCTGTCTACTTTGTATATGATAATACGTTAGTGTTAGCCAGGAACTTGGGTTCAGAGATGGATTGTCTGGCTTCAAATGGTAGTTCTAGGTGTGTAATTTTTGGCAAATAACTTGACCTCTCAGTGACTGATTTCTTTCCTGTAAAATAAGAATCACTGTAGTACCTTCCTCAAAGGCTTGCTGTGAGGTAGGAGACGTAGTCTGTAGGAGCTCAAAGGAGAGACAGATGTGTAAACAAGTGATTATAATGTGCCACTTGATAAGTGTAGTATTAGAGAGATGAATAAAATACTTTGGGAGCACAGGGAGGAGAAGATGGGAAAAGGGAGACTAAACTGGCAAAAAAGTTCAGTTAGCGACATAAAAGACACACACACACACACACACACACACACACACACACACACACGGCCAAGCCCAAACAAAATAGTTTTTGCAGTTTCTGTCCTTGGGCCTAAGGATAAAGTCCAAACTGGCTGATCAGGTCCTTTATGCTTAAGCTCTGTGCTATCCACACCCATTTTCTCTGCCCCTGCTTACCATGCTCTGTCCTTGGAGGCACTTCCATGACTCTATACTTTTGCACATTCTGTTTCCCGACCTAGAATGCTCTTCCATATCTAAACATCTCTCAAGAGTTCAACAGTGATAGTGATAATATTACTGTGAGAATAGCCAAATAAACAATACAAATAATTTCAGCAGCTTAAATGTAATAAATACCAGCAATTTACATGCAGAGTCTTATCTAAGCCTTTTAACAACCTTAGGGGGAAAGTAGTATTTTTAACCCTTTTTTCTTTTTAAGAGATGAGGTCTCACTCTTTTGCCCAGGCTGGATTGCAGTGGTGAAATCATAGCTTACTTGGCCATGACCTTCTGAGCTCAAGCTATCCTCATGGCTCAGCCTCCTGAGTGGCTAGAACCATAGGCACATGCCACCGTGCCCAGCTAATTTTTTAAATTTTTTTGTAAAGACAGCATCTCACTGTATTGCCCAGGCTGGTCTCCAAACTCCTGGGCTCAAGCAATCCTCTTACCTCAGCCTCCCAAAGCATTGAAATTACAGGCATGAGCCACCACACCTGGCCTTTAACCCTATTTTTAAGTGAGTATATTGAGGGTAAAAGATACTAACTAGCTTTCTCAAATCACACACTGGTCAGTAGGACAGTTAGGATTTTACCTAACTCTGGGCAATCCTAGAGCCCACCTCTTAAATTCTGTTGTCTCTCAAAATAAACACCCCTTGGTGATGTAATTCTGCAATTTAAGTATATTAAGCAAAATTTTTCTTCATATGTACCTTACTAGTTTTATCTCCTCACTTATTATAACATCTGTCATAATTCATTTTCACTTTTATTTTTTTAAGTTGTGAAAGTAATGTTTATTATAGTAAATTAGAAAATATAGATAATCAAGATAACAAGAATAAGGAAATTATTACCCATAATCTCACAATCTAGAGAGAAAAACAATTTTAATCAATAGGGTACATCCTGTATAGTCCCATTTATATGACATTTGGAAAAGGCAACAACTATAGGGAAAGAAACAGTAGTTGCCCAGGGCTGGCCTACTAAAGGCTAATGGAAGTGTTCTATATATTGATTGTGGTGGCATTTAATAGTTACGTGACTGTACATATTTTTGAAAATTAATAGAACTGCACACTAAAATTAAGCACATTTTACCATTTATAAATTATATCTCAGTAAAGTTGACTGAAAAAAATTACCACCTTGCTGTGTATCCTTCCACATTTTTTCCTATGCATATATATTATAAATATATATCTTCTAAAAATACTTTATACTTTTTATTAAATATCCTTTATTTTTAGAGCATTTCTAGATTTACAGAAAAATTACAAAGACAGTACAGAGTTCCTGTATTCATCCTGGCACATTATTAACATCTTACAGTAGCATGATACATTTGTTACAATTAATGTGCCAATATTGAAACATTATTAACTGAAGTCCATAGATTATTTTGATCCTTAGTTTTTACCTAACTTTCTTTTTCTGTTCCAGAATCTCATCCAGCATACCACATTATTTTTAGTTGGCATATCTCCTTAGACTCGTCTTGGTTGTGGCAGTTTCTCAGACTTTTCTTGTTTTGATGACCTTGACAGCTTTGAGGTCAGGTATATTGTAGGATGCCCCACAATTGGAATTTGTCTGATGTTTTTCCCATGTTTAGGCTGAGGTTATAGGTTTTTGGGAGGCAGACCACAGAGGTAAAGTACCTTTTTCATCACATCTGCATTATGTTTTATAACCTACTTTTTCACTCAAAAATGTGTCAAAATCATATTTTCTACTTGATAAATATATATAAATTTATAGCCTTCTTAATGATGATAATAGTATTCTGTTGCATGGTTATAGCAAAATTAGTTTAACCCATCACCTATTATTGGACACTTATGGATTCACTGTACTGTTTTTTTTATTGCAACAAATGCTACAATATATATTTGTGCAAACATCTTTGCAAATTTGTCTGATTATTTCATTAGAATATTGTGATCTGAAGGGTGGCTAAAGCAAACTACATTCACTTTTTTTTTAAGGGCTTTTGGTACATATTGCCCTCCAGGAAAAGTTGTTACCAATTTGAGCTTCTGACAATAGTGTTTCAGTACTTTGTTTCCTCACATTCTAGCTAATGATGGATATTATTTTTCTTTTCAACCTTTGTCAATTGTAGTAGAACAATGTATCGTGTTGCATTGTATTTAATTGTTTCTCTATTAGCTTCTTCTGCTAGACAGTGATCTCCTAAAGGAAAAAGATTATATCCTATTCATTTTCGGGTACCCAGAGTCTGTAAGTTATTACCTGAAAAAAATAGACTCAGCAGAAAGGAGAGGGTGAGAGAAGGAAGGCCTTGAATCCAAAAATGATTGTGTGATCTGACAGGATAATCTACGCTAAGGAGAGGAAGGGTTTGCACCATCATTGGGTGCAATTGTAGACTCTGGGCCAAGGCCCCATATGTATTATGTAAGCTGAGGGTGTGGCTCTACTCGTGTGAGCTTCAGACCAGGTAGGAGAGAAATCTACACTAGACTGAAAGAGGATAAACAGGATCTTACTGTTTTCCTCAAATAACAAGAACAATGGTAAGGATTTGTTTTACCAACTCTGAAGGGGAGGATCACCTTATAGTTCCTTTAAGCTGAGATGCCATTCATATATTCCCATGTCACAGCTTTTTGAAACAATTATGTGTATTTGTAATTTTCAGATCTTTTAGTCAATGCCATCTTATTTATGACTTTGCTAATCATTAACCATAGCTGCCAAAAATTTTGTTGTTCTTTTTTTCTGTACACTTCCCCAATATTTTATTTACATCCTTTTTTATAAAACCTTTACTTTCTCCCCTTCCCCATACTTTGCTCTTCCTATATATCACATATAAACATACACAACCATAATGATAAATGTTACTGTTTCAATTCATCACTCACTGGAAGAGGACAATACAGAAGGAAAGGGAGTATGTGTTTTCATGTTACATTTTTTAGTTTTGTTTCCAGTTTTTCAAGGTTAACTCATTTAGCAGGATCTGAAAAAAGAAAAATGTTCTTGGAGGCCTGATGGTAATTCAGTAGACTTCTCAATTTGTTAATTTTTCTAGTTTTCAGTGGGATATTTTCTTAAGGTGATGCTATTTAGAGTATACCTCACATCTAGGAATTTCCACATATGCCTCACAGAGATCCACATCTCTGCCAGCTATCACTTAACTTCCCCAACAGTGTGGGAGAGCCCTTCCGTTATAGGCTGACAGATTAGGCCCCAAGTTGTGAGATAAAATTTGTCTCCTTCTAAGTAAAACAAGCTTCCACAAATTAGCAATATGAGAGGGAGAGAGAGAAAGAGAGATCATAACGTATCATAACTTATATTAGGGCATGATGAAGAGGAATTCAAAGAGCTGGACAGGTATCTGGAGTAAGAAGTTCTTAAGTATTAAAATTAATTTTATAATTTGGATCTTTTTGTGATCTATAATGAATCTCTTAATAGTTAAATCTGTCAGCAGAGGGAAATAATTGATGTTATTTTATTACATAAAAAACAGACTTTACAGGATAGTGGTAATGTATTAAAACAAGCACTATGTAGTGAAACAAACCATTACTCCTGATTGTTCATCAGCTAATTTTTCATAAAATTATTTTTCTGTTATACACGTAGAGTTACAGACATTTAATTTGAATGCTTTAAAATTATGTCTTTAGTTTTTTTCTTATATTTTTAGTAATTTTTCCTATTGTCTTAGGTTGATACTTAGAAATTATTTAGTAATTTCTTTTGTTAAAGCATTATCGATAATAATTGTCACTTGAAAAGGTAATATTCTCTATTGAAGGTAAATTATTTGTTGTTCTCGTAGCACACTTTCTGTTGCTTTGAACAAGTTATATTATTCAGCTAACTGCCTAGGCAACCTTACTATTAACTCCAGTATAATCTAGAATATGGAATTGTTTTGAGATGAATAGAGGTCAAAAAAATAGGTGAGAATCAATGAGGAAATTAAACATCATTTAAATTACCAACATGTTCACCTGAGACTGTAATCGAGAAGGAAAAAAGAGGATCAGAATTGAGTTTCAAGAAGTGGCCTCTTACTTTTCCTACCTTTAAAGGACCAAATTTGATAAGGAATCTAGAGTGTTTCCTTGACAATCTGAGGAAAGGAACTTTGGGCTCATAGCCTCCTCCGTCACACTAGAGTTTAGGCATTTCATAATTAATTGATAATCGTCAGGCATTTAGGTAAACTAAAGTGACTATATCTGACTGCATCCCATTACTTCATTCTAGAATATTAAATCTTTTAGAATAACCAAGATATTACAACATTAAACCTTTCATATATGAAGTTAGTCATACAGAGCTCCTAATAATGTATTTCAGAAAACAGGTTTCCCAGGCTCTTGGTGGAGTAGCATGCAGACTGATTTCAGCTTAGTCAAATGTTTTGAGAAAACAAGACCTTCAAATGGAATAAGTTCAGCCATTATATAAACCAGTCAAGATATTTTAACCAACTCTGTAAACTCAAGATGGTGGAGGCAAAATTCCTTACATAAAGCAATAAGAGAACAATAAGAATTATTCTCTGTTCTGTTCTCTGTTTCTGTCATGTCTCTACTTTGCTCAAAAACCTCCTGTCCTTCCCTATTTCTTAGAGAAGCATTTCCCCAAATCTGTGCATGGAAGACTAGTATCTGTAAGGTATTTATAGATCTTGCTGAAAAACAGATGCCCGTGTAGTTTTTCCAAAATGTGTTTTAAAATCTATATATGTAAGAAATTTCTAAACACCTTTAAGAAATAATTAGCACGGAATAATTTTCCTTTAAGAAATGAAATGCCAACTTCTGTGCATCAAAAATCACTTTTAAAAAGTTATAAGACAAGGCTGAGTATGGTGGCTCGCACCTGTAAACCTAGCACTTTGGGAGGCCACGGTGGGAGGAACACTTGAGCTCAGGAGTTTGAGACCAGCTTGAGCAACATAGTGAGACCCCATCTCTACAAAAAATAAAAATATAGCTAAGCGTGGTGGCATGCACCTGTAGTACCAGCTACTTGGGAGATTGAGTTGGGAGGATTGCTTGGGCCCGGGAGTTGGAGGCTGTAGAGAGCTATGATTATGCCACTGCACTCTAGCCTGGGTGGCAGAGTGAGACCCTGTATCAAAAAAAAAAAAGTTATAAGACGGTAGACACTGCGGAAGATACATGCTACACATGTAATTGACAAAAGTTTGGTTTCCAGAATATATTAAAAATGTAGGCAAAGGATATAAAAATATAATTCACAGAGGAGAAAATAAAAATGATCAATAAACACATGAAAAGATATTCAAACTCACTAGCAATTGGTTAAATGCAAATTGAAATGAAATACCATGTCGATTCAGATTGGCAAAAATTTTTAAAAATCTCACAATGTTAACTACTGTCAAGGTGAAACAGGAGTCTCATACCTTGTAGGTGGGGATCCAAATAAGTACCACTTTGGAGAGTTGATTGGTAATACCTAGTAAATTTAAAGATGTGCTTAACTCATGATACAGTAGTTCTCCTTCTAAATAAATTCACATGTGCACAAGGATATACATACAAAAATGTTATTCACACCATTGTTTGTAACAGCAAAGATTGGAAGCAACATACATTTCTAAATGTGCCTAAATAAGAGAATGGACATATCGTGAAATAGTTATTCATGATTCAATGAATATTTATTGAGCACCTGTAGTATGCCAGTACTGTTCTCAGCATTGGAGATGTATTAGCAAACAAAACAAAAATATCTACCCTCACAGAGCTTATGTATTTATTGGTGTGGGGGTGGGGGAATGAGGAGTGGACAGATTTTTTTTTTTAAATAAGAAAAATATGATGTATAAGAGATTGTGACATGTGATATGGAGAAAAATCAACCAGGGAAGGAGGACGAGGGTTGGGAGTTGGTTCTTGGGTGGTAAAGAAAGATCCCACTGTGAAGGTGACATCTGAGCAAGACCTGGAGTGGTGAGGGAGCCGGTCACGCAGCTATGAGAAGAGCATTGGAGGCACAGAAAGTTATATGCAAAGACCGTGAGGCAGGAGGATTCCTAGCATGGTTGAGAAAAAGCAAGGGAGCAGGTGCCTAGAGCCAGGTAGGCCTGAGCCCACTTTGAAGACCACTGCTCTAATACATGGGGCAAACATTTACTGAGCGCTCGCAATATGCCAGGCACCATTCTAAGATTTTTACACATATTTTTTCATTTAATGCTCATAGTACTCTTAGGGAAGCACTAGTATTTAGCCTCATTTTGTAGATAAAGAAACTGAGTTGCAGAGAGGGTAACTCATTCAAGATCGGTAAATTGTGTTGTGCTAATTCAAATCCAAGAAGATTGGTAAAACAGACTCTCTTAGCCACTAGGTGAGCTGCCTCTTGCATTTATTCTCTCAGGAATGTTCCCCTAGTGCCATGTGTCTTTCCCATCATCCCAGGCTGTGCCTTCGGTCACTTACTGTCCTTATTCACTGTTGTCACCTAGAATTTGGGTACCCTTCTGTCTTAGTCTTTTTCATGTTGCTGTAACAGATTACCACAGACTGGGTAAATTATAATGGACAGAAGTTTATTTGATCTGTGGTTCTGGAGGCTGAGAAATCCAAGAGCATGACACTAGCATCTGGTGAAGGCCTTTGTGCTGCAAGAAGCCAGGTTTGGCCAGGCGTGGTGGCTCATGCCTATAATCCTAGCACTCTGGAAGGCTGAGGCCGGAGGATCACTTGAGGTTAAGAGTTTGAGACCAGCCTGAACAAGAGCGAGACCCTGCTCTACAAAAAATGTAAAATAAAATAAAAAGAAGCCAGTTTTAAAAGAAAATCCATCACGGGTCTCTTACCTTGTATCTGAATCCACAAACAGAGCTCTGAATACTTCAAAGTGAAGCTGAACAATGGCACCAGCAGTTACTAAAAAGCTGGGAGATGAGTGACAAAAACAAGGAGTGATGTTTATGGTACATACTACCATTTGGGTGTAAAGATATTCTCTGCCAGGACACCCGAGACACTGAGAACAGTGAAGGTCTCCGGGGAGAAGAACTAGGGTATTATGGCTCAAGGGTAGGAGGATGGGAAACTTGCTTTTCACTTTGTACAATTAGACATTTGTTTTTCCTTCTCAATTACGGTCTCAGGTGGACATGTTGGTAATTTAAATGATGTTTAATTTCCTCATTGATTCTCACCTATTTTTTTGACCTCTATTCATCTCAAAACAATTCCATATTCTAGATTATACTGGAGTTAACAGTAAGGTTGTCTAGGCAG
The DNA here is from genome assembly GCA_004363605.1 of Indri indri. Classification (NCBI taxonomy): domain Eukaryota; kingdom Metazoa; phylum Chordata; class Mammalia; order Primates; family Indriidae; genus Indri; species Indri indri. The sequence continues at coordinate 66,613 of RJWJ010002175.1, forward strand.
TTAGCTGAATAATATAACTTGTTCAAAGCAACAGAAGGTGTGCTACGAGAACATCAAATAATTTGTCTCCAATAGAGAGTATTACCTTTTCAAGTGACAATTATATTAAAAATATTTTAATTTGAATGGTTCTCCATCAATACATTATAGTGTTAAAATAATGCATTCTGGTCAATTAACTTTGGAAAAGGATAGAGATCAAACTCCTCGGTCCTTTTCATTCTGGTTCCTGTTCCCACTTCTTCCTTCTATGAAACTTTCCTTCAACCAAAATATTCTCCCCTTTGTCCCCTGGTCCCACTTCATGCCTTGCATTTTCCAGGCCTTGTTCTTATACCTCCTCTCACCTGGACACCCACTCCCCATCTTCACCTTTTAAAACTGAACCTATGCTTTAAGGGCCAGAGTAAATCTACCTTTTCCTTTAGGCTTTCTGTGACCATCCCCAGCTACAGTGACATTAAACTCCACTGAACTATCTTGTACTATTTCTTTATCTCCCTTGGTCCTTGTCATTTATTAGGTACAGTATGAAGAGTAATGGCCCTGATCATAGTTCATTTGGGCCGAAGCTGCTATAACAAAAATACCATTGACTGGTTGGCTTCTAAACAACAGAAGTTTATTTCTCACAGTCCTGGAGGCTCGGAAGTCCAACATCAAGGTGCTGGGAGATTCAGTGTGTGGTGAAGACTCACTTTTGGTTTCATAGCCATCTTGCTGTGTCCTCATACGGCAGAAGAAACGAGGGGACTCTCTGGCTCCCTTTTATAAAGGCACTAATCCTATTCATGAGGGCTTTGCCCTTATTACCTAATCACCTCCCAAAGACCCCACCTCCAAATACCATCATATTGGGGATTAGGTTTCAACATATGAATTTTCGGAGACACAAACATTCATCTACGGCAGCCCCCGAAGATGTCCACATCCTGTTCCTCAGAATCTGTGAATATGTTAGATTACACAGTAAAGAGGATTTGAGGTTGTAGATCAAGTTAAGTTGCTCATCAGCTGATCTTAAGGTAGGGAGATTCTCCTGAATCAACCTGGTGGGCCTAATGTAATCAGAGGGTTCTTAAAAGTGCAAGAGGGAAGGCAAAGAGAGAACTGGAAAGATGCAGCATGGGAAGGACTCAGCCCAACATTTCTGTCTTTGAAGGGGGCCACAAGCCAAGGGATGTGGGTGGCCTGTACAAGCTAGACAAGGCAAGGAAACAGATACCTTCCCTGAGCCTCCAGAACATGCAGCCCTGCTGACATCTTGATTTAAACACAGTGAGTTTCATTTCAGATGTCTGACCTCCCAAACTGTAAGGTAATAAATTTGTTGTATTTAAGCCACTAAATTTGTGATAATTTGTTACAGCAGCAATAAAAAACTAATATACTAGGATTACTTATTTATCTTTTTAGGTATTTTGACATCATTCTCTTAAATGATTGTAAATTCTGAGAAGATGGGTATCAAGCCTTACATATCTTTATAGCCAACTTCATGATATATATTGAGCATAGAATATGTGACAATCTGATTCTAAGAATTCAGAAAGAAGAGGGGAGAGTTAGCCCACTAAGATACTGTATACCGATTTTTAGATGTCATACCTACACATATACGACTGCAGAGCAGTCATTCTTAGCTACCTACCCAGGAGGGCAGTCATACTCGGCTCTAATAGCTGTGATAGTGGCCCTCAGTATTTATACTAGTGTTAAGCAACTCTCCCGAGCCACACTTGAAAGGGAGGAATGTGACATGTATGCAGCTTCATGCTGAGTCATTAATTCAATACACATTGGTGTGGAAGGCTTCAGATTACTTTTTATTTTTATTTATTTATTTGTTTATTTTGAGATAGTCTTGTCTGTTGCCGAGGCTAGAGTGAGTGCCATGGCATCATCCTAGCTCACAGCAACTTCAAACTCCTGGGCTCAAGCGATCCTCCAGCCTCAGCCTCCTGAGTAGCTGAGACTACAGGCACCCGCCACCACACCAGGCTAATTTTTTTTTTTCTATGTTTAGTTGCCCAGCTAATTTTTTCTATTTTTGGTAGAGATGGGGTCTTGTTCTTGCTCAGGCTTGTCTCAAACTCCTGACCTCAAGTGATCCTCCCACCTTGGCCTCCCAGAGTGCTAGGATTACAGACATGAGCCACCGCACCCTGCCCAGATTGCTTTTTATAAATGTGATTCCATTGCTGCACTGCTGTATGCAAAACCAGTAGTATGCAAAGCACACATTCACAGCGTGCTTATTAAGAGCCACTACAACCCAAAAGGTAGGGCTTCTTATCATCCCCATTCTGAGGAACCTGCGGGGCCAATTAAGTTGCTCAATGACATGGAGCTTGTGAGTACTGGAGCAGTGATTCAACCCTGTTCAGCCTGTTTCCAGAACCCCAGCTTTGAATTTTAACTTATGCTATCTTAGTAATTTATCACGAGTTCTTTCATGTCTTAGGCCTGCAGTGTTTAGGCAAAAGGTCAACAAATGTTAGATACAGGTACCTCTTGTTCCATTCTCCTTTTTCCAGTCATATTCGTTTCCTGATCAGAAAATGGAAAATATACTCAACTTGAATCTCTATACTTTTCTGAGTAATTTGCACTTTGCAAAAATTTCCTCCTCATGAACATTTGGGTTAGAAATTAAATTTGACATTTGGGTTCCCCAAGAACATGTTCTTATACTATTTGTTAACATTAGATTCTCATCTATATAAAATAATTTAAAGTATAAATAATAAACATATCCAGTTGGTGAAATTTTGTGTGACTTTTGTGTTCTTTGACCTTTATTTTCTAAATTCTTTTGTTTGTTTGTTTGTTTTGAGAGACAGGGCCTCTCTCATGCTCAGGCTGGTCTCAAACTCCTGAGCTCAAGCAATCCTCCCACCTTGGCCTCCCAGAGTACTAGGATTGTAGGCATAAGCTACCGTGCCCAGCCATTTTATTTTCTAAATTCTTTTAATGAATCCTGTTCTATATGAATACATTACAATTGCTCAGGCTGATCTTGAACTCCTGAGCTCAGAATGATCCGCCCGCCTCGGCCTCCCATAGTGCTAGGATTACAGGCGTGAGCCACCGCGCCCGGCCTGTGCTTCTTTATTAATGAATTAAATAAGATGTAATAACTATGACAATTTCAAAGTAGTGACAGCCGTAATGTAAAATGAAAATATTTGTGATTTTTATTCATCATAATGTCAAGATATTGTCAGTATTACTATGATTTGTTATCTACCTACATAAAGAAAATGCTAAATTTCATTAGCACATATAGCTCTGCCTCTGGAAGAATTTTCCTTTACTGCCATCTTTTTGCACCATTCCAGAGTAGAAATGTGTGCTCCAGCCATCCATTTTTGGCTCACACCAACATATTGAGTGAACCTATCTGACAACCAACCCTGAGTCCCATCTTCCTCCATCAGCTGGTCAAAGGTGTGAAGTGAGGCATTCCTGTGATAGAAATAGGTGACATGGGAGCTTGGGCCACCTGCTTATGCAATTTATTTGTGCCCCACGGACATGCTGGACCTTATTCTGTATGCACAACTTACATTTTATGATGGATTGCTGCTATATCCATTTACAGGTTAATGGCTCTTATAATCCCCATGATAGGTAGCTCTGGTCACACAGTCACTGGATGTCCCATGTCAGAAGCTCAGTCTCTATTAGGGGCCTAATAGCACACCAGGAGCTGCTTTTCAAATGACAAGTAGTTCTCTGCCACAGAAATCATCACATTCTGCCAGAATGGGTTGTAACTATTCTATTAAGGTTTGCCAGCAATCCACAATATCCTTAAGTCCTTAAATAACAAGGATACCTCTAACACCATTGACTCATAGTTAGCATAAGACCTGAGTGGCCTAAAATTGCTCATGTGCATTCTCTTCTGCTGGGACCCACTGAAAGCTGGCAGCCCTCTGAATCACTTAGTAAATGGGTTGGAGCAATATTCTCAAATTCAGCATGTGCTGAAATCTAAAGGGGCCTACCAAGTTCTATGCCTCTTTCTTAGTGGTAGGGTACAATTGCAACAAGTTGTCCTGTTCCTTAGGACTATCCATGACATCCCAGAATACTGGACCTCCAAAAGATTCACTGAAGCAGCAGACCTTTGAATCTTTGCAGTGTTCATCTCCCACACTCTGGTGTGCATGTGTCTTACTAGGGCATCCAGAGTACTTATGACTTTATATTTACCAAGTCTGCTTAGCATGATGTCATAACAGACCAGCTTGATTTTCTAGAGACTATCAAGATAATCAAGAACTTTGTGGACTATCTTGTGAAGAAAGCAGACAAGTTTATTGACCCTGGGTCCACACAGTAAAATGTACTGCTGACTTTCTCATGTGAAGGTAAAATTTTTGATCCTCTTTATTGACCATCATGATGCATCTGGTTTATGCAGGGGTCATACAGGTAAATTAAACAGGAATATGATGGAAACCAACACCTCTGCCTCCTTTAAATATTTGAGAGCTGTGCCTAATTCTAAAATTCCTCTTGGGATGTGTCTCACTTTCTATCTTGGTGCTTTAGTGGCAGGAGGGCATTTTCAGGGACATTTTCTTAGCTCTTCTTACAATAATAACTTTTACACAATAGGTTAGGGACTATGAAAGTTTTGCCAACTGTTAAGTGTGTCTGTTCAAATTTCAAATTTGAGAACTGGGGTAATAACCATAGAATAGGTTATTTCCTATTCTTCAGGATTCTATTCTACAGAATTTTTGGACTCACAGTAACATGGACTAGGGCCAAAACCGCATATTACCACCTGGCCTCCATAAGTCCTTATTCTACCCAGTGGTGTATGTTGGCATTTTGGGTTTGTTTGTTTCAGTGTCAGTTCAGCCCCTCTTATGTAAAAGTCCTCAAAAGTTCTGGGAAGACCCCTTACCCCAGGACACAGTTTCTCTAGAAAATGGCTGCAAGAGCTTTTGGGGAATAATTGGGGAAACATTTATCGTGCATACTTGAGGAGGTATTTTATGGTCCTTCCTCAAGGAGACCTATACTGCCATTTAATCGTGGGCTCTGGGCTATGAACTGGCTTAAAACTGGATGAGAAACTACAATATTTTTCCATTTTGCAGCTGATGTCAGTTGTCTCTGCAGTTGTTTTGTGTTTTTATTTTATAAGGTAAATAAATAACACCCTATTGGGTATCTAAACTGTCTTGCTCCTAGGAACATCATAATCTGTTACCCATCACCACAGATTTCTGTAGATCAAGACACTCTGATTGCCATTCCAGCCTTGCTGCCTAGTAGTTATGTCCATATTGCCTCTGTCAGTTAGGTGCCACTCCCTGGCTTCTGCCATTCCAGAATCCTATCATCTCCATTGATAACTATAAGGCTAGTTTCAAGGCTGCATCTCTTCAACATACAGAGGAAATGTGTCATTGGGTTTCTCAAAGATCCCAGTGCAAACTTCCTTGGTTCATTCCTCATTCCCTTAGTGAAGCAAATATCTTTTAGGGCTTCCTGGGAATTATAGTCAGATAGTGGGTTTTCTGATCAGATGGAGTAAGTGTAATACATCTACTTTAACAGTTTCACTGCCCTGAGCCTTATGACCCTTTCTTCAGTATTCTGTCAATGTAGTTCTGACATCTCCACCTCGTTTACAGTAGGACATCAACACAGCCAAGCTTCAAGAGCCAATCTCAGCAGTTTATTATGATGACTCCAGGTTTCCTTCCCAGGAGGCTAAACCCCAAGTCACAGGAGAGTGCTCCAATGTCAACAAACTCTGCACTATGCAGATTTGTATTCTATCCCCTCACCACTGTCCTGGTTTGGTGCCCTTGAGATCCATTCTCACACGTGTTCTTCCATTCTTGCCAGTACTTCTTATTCTGGTCCTGTAATTGTTTTGATTGTGTAAGAGAAGGGTTTTCCCACTAGACCCTTGTTATTCCTGAGACAATGAGGGGTGTGGTAGCAGATCTTGGAGAGAAAAAAAAGCATTGTCTTACAAGACACCTGACTCAGGTGAGGTTTTGCAAAGCTTCTAGGCATTGTGACATTTTCCTTTCTAGCAAGGGGAAGAGGACGACTTTTGGCAGAAGATTAAAGGGATCTGAGGGTTTAAGACATTTAGGTTTATGCATCTAAATATCATCATCCTAACTCTCAGGATACCACTTTTCCTATCAAGGTGTTGGCGTTGGCATAGAAGACTTTTTGAGGTTATGCGTTCAGTGTCTTGCAGTTAGCTTTGCCACTCTTCCAGTTAAATCCTAGGCCTGATTTTTCAGCATAAATTGCCCTTCAGCTACAGGTAATGAGGATCCTTTTATTTTCATTTTCTTCCTTTTCTCTATTTACTTTTTTTTCCCCAAAATATAACTTGCATGCAGCAAAGCGCACACATGTAAATGTAGAGCTAGATATTACATTTATGTGTGTATACACCCTTATAATTTCTACTCAATCTAGTCACAGACCATTTCCAGTATTCCAGAAGGCTTCTTCATGTTTTCCCCTCAATCGATGTTTCCACTCACAATAGCATCATTATTTGAACTGTTTCACTATAAATTCATTTTCCCTGTTCTTTAACTTCATATAAATGGATTCATGGTTTGTACTCTTTTGCTCATCATTGTGTCTGTTAGACACATTTATGTTATGTGAAGCGGTAGTTCTTCATTGCTGTTTAGCATTACATAGTATATCACAGTTCATTTAAATATTCTTCTGTTGATGGACATTTGGGTTATTTCCAATTTGCACTGTTATGATAAAACTGCTATGAACATTCTTACACAGGACTTTTGGTGAACATAAACATTCATTTCTTTTGGGAGTAGAATTTTCCAGTAGAATTTGCTTAGTCATTGGCTATATGTGCCTATAACTTTAAATAAAAACTGCCAAGCAGTTTTTCGAAGTGGTTATACTGATGTAAACTCCCCTACTAGGAACACAAAAGGTTCCAGTTGTTCCACATCTTCATCATGTACTTACTTCATCCTGGCGGTCCTTTCCTTTTGTCATTCTTATGAGAGTGTAATAGTATCAAATTGTAGTTTTAATGTGCATTTCCTTGATGAACAATGAAGTTAATTGCATTTCATCTGCATTTTTCCATTTGTTTCTCCTCTTTGTGAAAAGAGTTTGGGGACAGTTTTTAGAAATTGGGCTATGTGGGGGTTTTTTCTTACTGATTTGTAGGAATTTTTTTGTATTTTGGATCTAAGTACTTTGTTGAATTATGCTCCAAGTATTTGGCTTGTTTTTTAATTCTCTTAATAGTATGTTGATGAGCAGAAGTTCTTAATTTTAATGAAGACTGGTTTATAAGTCTTCCCTTATAGTTAGTGTTCTTTATGCTCTGTTTAACCCCAAGGTCATGAATACATTTTTCTGTGTTTTCTCCTGGAAGTGTTATTGTTTTACCATTTACATTTAGGTCCATGACCCATCTAGAAATAATTTGGGGGGATAGTGTGAAGTAGAGAGCAAAATTTGTTTTTCCATGTGGATATCCAATACCAGTTGTTGAAAAGACCCATCTTTTATTTGGGAGTCTCTCTAAACACTGCCATGGAGGACTTGTTTTTATAGCGGGACTTGAGTTGATAGCTAGATGACATGAGGATGTTGTTTTCTTTTATCAAGAACTTAAAAGCAATTAACAAAAGCCAAACCCTTCTATTATCTCTCTCTCCCCCCCCCTTTTTTTTTTTTTACCATTCTAATAATTACCACCTCTTCTAGTGCCAAAATACCACATAACCCATCCTTCACCTTCCCCTGCCACCACATTCCAATCTCACATAGATGACTGCAATTTGTGAAGCCATTTTGTGAAGCTACCAGAGATTATGACCATCTCACATACTACCAGCAATGAGGCTCTTTTAGCTGCCTGACTAGTGGGTGATCCGGATTTAGAATCTGTCTTGAGGGTTTTCTTTCTATGGACACTTCTGCTATCAGCTTGCTTATTCTGGGTTTCCCCCAAAGCAGAGCCTGGGCTAGGGTTGCATGCAGGTCTTTCTTTGGTATGTGATTCTAGGGAGCATGAGTGAGGGACCAAGGAAAGGGAAACAGGGAAGAAGAGAAAGGCAATGCTAGACTGCATTATTGGGTGGCCCTGCTGCAGAAGATTGGGGCATGTCCTTGCTGAGACCTTCTGCAGACCTTTGTCTAAGAGACAAAATAAGAAGCATTTCCCCCACTGCTGGTGTGCCCTTTGGGGTGCCCAAGTCAGTGCCAGTGGGTGCCTGCATTGTCCTACACCACAGCGCCGCAGAAGTCCCAGGCAGGAAGCAAGAGTGTGTGGCCCACTCTTGAGGTCAGATACTGAGAGAGAAAAAGAGTTGAAGCCCATGTGGAATCATCTGTATCACAATAAGATGTGCAAAAAAGGAGCTCATGGGACCCAAGAACAACAACGCAGCCAGGTATTAGAAAATGTCTGAAATCAAGTACTTGAAATCCCATTAGGTACCCTCTCTATATCTGTCTTTCTCTGTGCATCTGCTTTGTTTTTGTCTCCTGGCAGTACAACTTTCTTTGCTTTACAAGGACAAGGTGGGTGGAAAATGACCATTCCATCTCTTGTGTTTACATGTTTCCCGTTGAATATAGCAATGAGCATGAACCAGAAGCTCTTTGTTCCAAATACAAATTCCCTGTAAAGGAAGCCTGATTCGTTCAGGTTGGGTCAGGTATTGAGGGCCAGTGGAGCAGGGTCACGTGATTCTAACATGGTTGCTGAGAATCCAGTTCTGTGAATAGGGTGGAGGGCTGGGTGGCTGGCTCTGGAGTTAATTCCCTTTTGGAGAAGACTACCTTTTGGGTTATCCGCGTTGATCAAATCTAGCAAAACCTCTATCTTGGTGTAATGCTGAGAAAGCCATTCTGTACCCTATGATTATAAAATATTCATTTTATATTTTCTTCCAACATTTTTATGATTTCTTCTTTTTAACAAATATTTAATTCACTTGCAATCTATTTAGGTACAAATTATGCAATAAGGACCTAACTTTTTAAAAACTGATTGGTTATCTTGTCACCAATTATTTAATAATCCATCCTCTTCCCACTGGTTTCAAGTGCCATTATTTTTCATATGCCAATTTATTATATAGACACATGGATGCATGCACATGGCAGTGTGTATGTGTGGTGCTATTTCTGAGCTTTTCCATTGGTTAATTCATTACTGTTTTAAATATATATATATATATGTAATGCTTCATAACTAGTTTGTATATTATGAAAACAAATACTCCCATTGGTTTTAAGTTCCTTTAGAGAAACAACCAATTACATACATATATGTACATATATATATAAAATCTAGCACAGAGTCTTATGCACAGTAGATAATAACAGTTGTAATTTACATACAAGAATATGTATGCATGATTAAATATAAAATATATGTATTATTTTATGGTTTTCAATGGGCCTTCATAAATTGCATATCATCAGGCAAAGATCATATCAATATATTGATGCATTTTCTGTATTATAGTTTCCATGGTAACCTGGTAAATTTTATTATTCCTTTAAGTAATTTCCCTTCCTGTGAGAGGATTATGTATTCCTGTCCATTATCACTCACAGTGCCTTCTATGGAAGGAGTAAACATTCCTGCTCCACTAATGTTGGTTTCAGCTATGTGGCTTGTCTGGCCAGTGGCATATAAGTGGATATAACTTACAGTATGTCTAAATAAAAGTGTTGATTATCATTGTGTGTTTTTGCCAACTCCCTCCCTCTTTTTCCTCTGCCCTGAAAATAGCACATCTCAGATACTGAAGAAGACACATGTAGCAGAAGAATTGCCATCAACTCATGGCTGTTGAGCAACATGAATGAGAAATAATCCTTCATTGTTTTAAACCACTGTGATTTGGGAGTTGTTATGGCAGTCTTACTAGTGAAAGCTGACTAACATGCCTGGCATGCTCATTGTTGACAGTCACTTTTTTTTTTTTTTTTTTTTGAAACAGAGTCTTGTTCTGTTGCCTTGGGTAGAGTGCAGTGGCATCATCGTAGCTCACTGCAACGTCAAACTCCTGGGTTCAAGCCATCCTCCTGCCTCATCCTCCCGAGTAGCTGGGACCACAGGCGAGCACCACAATGCCTGACTAATTTTTCTAATTTTAGTACAGACAGGGTCTCACTCCTGCTGGTACTGGTCTTGGACTCCTGAGCTCAAGTGATCCTCCTGCCTTGGCCTCCCAGAGTGCTAGGATTACAGGTGTGAACCACCACGCCCGGTCCTGAATTTCATATCATTGTCATGTGTCAGAAAATATTATTTTTTAACTTTTTTCTCCCTAACTATTTAAAAATGTAAAAACCAATCTTTGCTAGTGGGTTGTATGAAAACAGGCAGCAGGACAGGTTTGGCCCATGGGTCATAGTTTGCCAACCCCTGCTATAAAAGAGACTTGCTCTTCCTTTTTCACCCCAAATCACCCTTATTATGCTAATAGGACCCTAATTTCCTTCTGGGAACATTTCCCTTATCCCCAGTTCTCTTTAAAAACTGTCAGTCTGTACACTTCTGGGAATGCTGCGGGGGCATCGGGGTGACTATTGCAGTTGTGTGGGGTCTACTTTTTGTCTTTCCACAGGAACTTGTAGTGATAAGGAAGATATGGGCCTGGAATTTCCAGAAGTCACCATGTGAATCTTAAGAATGAAGCTGACACAGCAGAAGGCAGAGCCAAGAAACTAAGAGAAACCAATTTCAATTACATTTTTGGAGCTCCCGGGTCAAGCTGTTCATGACACTAAACAACCCCGAGGCTTTCCTACTATATGAATAATTGTTCTTTCCTGTCAAAGTGAGTTTGAGTTGGGTTCTCTGTCATGCACAACTAGATACTAACTGAGTCAAAGCTCCTTACCTCTTACATTTATTATATCTATAAAACAAAAACAAAATTTAAAATGAGACTCTAACACAACTACCAAACTAGAAAAGTTGAAGTCAACATGCTATGGGTAATGTTTTACTGAAACTAAACTTCTTCTCCCACTGTGAATATGGCGTTAGCTGATTCGTTGTGCGTTGTTTTGAGTTCTGCATGCCTTTGTGTCCTACACATAGGGTGTGCACTATGTACATCATTTTTCTCAGTTTGAACCATTGCGACACCTTCATTCACAGAGCATACTGTGGCAACATTCAACCTTCTCTTGGTACAAATGTGTACTTTATATAATACGTGCCTCCGTACTTCCTCAGTAGCTAAAACAAAGAAACATCACTCACTGCCTTCCAAATTATATCGATATCAAAGTCTCATTTTATTAAATTACTAAAGCCAAAGTCTTTGATCTAGGAAAGTGTGTTTCAGTTATAAATGGAAAAGAGAAGCTTTGTGTTGTTAACAGGAAAAGAATTCAAGTGTGATGGTTGTTGTCAGTTTGCCGTTGGGACGTGCTGGCTCTCAGTGACTTAGTAGACAAGGCTATGATGTCCTAGGCCTGCTTCGTTCATTTGTGGCTCTGTTTCTGCATTTTGTACTGATTCCCACCTGTGTCACATAGTTTTCTACATTGATGTGGTTTGTTACTTCTATTAGAGATTTTAAACTAATTATTTAAAATTAGTTTATCTTGTCAGAGTCTCTTTGTCTAAAATCCATTAAGTCTTTGTACTATTCAAGTGCTATAATCTGGACCTGCCAACGTGAACAAATTCGTGCTGTTCATTTTAACCGGCAATGGTGTATTAGTCACCCGTTGATCCCCAAATCCTGCATACACATCCCCAAAACATGAGCCAAAGGACACAAGCACATTTAAGTCCTTTGTGTGTGTCATGGTCACTGACATTCCATTGACCGGAGCAAGTTGTATGGGCACATCACCAACAGAGTGGGGGAATACACCCCACCCACTCTAGTGTGCTGTGGTTTACAAGGTGAGGGATGGGGCAAAGAGTTGTGGATGATAATCCCACCTAGTACATTGTATGAACTCTGTCTCTGCTCCTCCAACCCTCTGATCTCAGTTGCTGTTGCTAATACAACCTGTGGAGAGAGAGCACTTCCTGTAACTAGTCCAAATTTTAAAGGAAGAGAATAGCTTCCAGATAGCTTAATGGCCATCAATCTAGAAGCTGCTATAGCTGAGTTTCCATTTTGCCTCAACCTTCTGGCTTCTTTGTTGATTAATTTTTCTGATAAAATTAATGTTTTTAAATATTAAGCTTTAATTTTGCATTTTAATACAGTAAAAAATAAAGCATACATGTTTCTATTATTTGATGTATACTTAAATATGCAATGTAGCTAGTAAGAGATAAAGGTTCTCATTCGAACTCAGATTTATAGGACCTAGCATAGTGCTGGGCTTATAATAGATGCTCAAGAGATATTTGTTGATCCAAGTACATTATCCTTTACTAATGAATATTACTGATTAACGGATAGTAATTTGGGACTGAATAGACATTTCCTTTAATATAATGATGTACATATAATCAATATCCTTTGATTTTATCGGTGTCTGTTAACTACATCAAAAGGTGTTTATAGTATGCAGAGAAAAATGATAAGTTTGTGTTTGCTCTTTTTAAGACTAAGAAAAAATTATTGCTTGCTGTTTTTCTCAGTTGGGGGTTTATTTTCCAAATAAATAGTATTGTGTCAGCTGGCCGTGGTGGCTCATGCATTCTGGGAGGCTAAGGTGGAGGGTCGCTTGAGGTCAGGAGTTTGAGACCAGCCTGAGTAAGAGCAAGACCCCGTCTCTACTAAAAATAGAAAAAATTAGCTAGGCATGGTGGTGCATTCCTGTAGTCCCAGCTACTTGGGAGGCTGAGGTAGGAGGATCACTTGAGCCCAGGAGATTAAGGTTGCAGTGAGCTATGATCAAGTCACTGCACTCTAGCCAGGCGGGACAGAGAGAGGCTCTGTCTCAAAGAAAAAAAAAATTTTTTTTATTGTGTCTATTTGAGTTTTACAATATGATGTTATGGGATACGTATAGACGGTAACATGGTTATTGTATCCTCAGTTTTGTTTTAAAAATTATTTGTTTATATATCCTTTCGATGTGATAAGCATAGACTATCTAAATAGATAGTTAGAAATATGTGCCAATATAGGCAAAATCTACTAATTTTCAAGATGATAAATATCAGCCAAAGAAAATGCCATTTAAAATTACTTTTAAATAGCATTTAAAATTAAAATTATGTGTGATGTAGATACAAAAGGATCATAATGCATGAGAAAGGTAATAAAAAGAATAGGTGCTACTTAAAGTTTATTTCCTTCTTAAAAGGAAGTAAATGAATTACAAGAGTTGATTTTATGAAAACTGAACATATGATAAAACAAAAACAACGTAAGGATAGTTTGCTTTGTATCGTAAGTCATCTGTTTAGGGGAAGAACATTACTAAAGTAATTACATGCCTTCTTGGGCTTTCTTTAATGATTCTGAAATTTCAGGCAATTTCCTTTGCTTTCTTATAGGAAACATTTATTACAGCTTAAATATGCCCTAATGTCTCAAGTTATAATCATCTCACCAGATATACTTATGACATAAAGGAAGGAAGGAAACTAATATTCATGAAGTGTCTGCTGTATCTCTGGTAAAGTGCTAAAAGAAAAACCTTATTAAAATGAGAAATATCCATGTTTCAGAAAAGAGGAAACTATGCTTAGAAAGTTTAAGCGATGGAGTTAATCATGTTCTATGGCATGAGCCACAACCTGAGAAAACTGTCTGTTGGAAAGCTGGTATGAACTCTACTTGCAAGTTCAATAATTGCAGTATAGTGAAACCAAGTTTTATTTAGAGATAAACAAACAACAACCATGAACAATGTTTTGCAATAGACAAATCACAGTGGGCCAAAGTCCTACAGTGGGTATTCCCCAATGCCACATAAGAGACCCCGAAGAACAGTTCAAATGCAGATCTACCCACTAAATGCTCCCTAGGCTTGGGCTTGAATTGACACGTTGGCCCCCTCCTGGCCGAAATTTCTCCTTGTGGTTATTCCTGCAGTGTCTGCAGCGTTGACCTTACTCCTGGCCTCAAAATCCACTTCCTCTTCTGGTGGATGTCTCGTTTTTCTCATGCTTCTTGCTTGACCCACTTTCCTAGTCTGGTGACCCCTCCAGACATTATTCTTTGACATTTCTTAATTCATAAGAGGACTTCCAAATTCCTTCTACACCAAGCAGGAGTTATCACTTTATCAAATATTTTTCCCAAACAGGAAGATCTTCCCCTTGATTATCAATGACAAACATTTAGCAGGTGCTTGTTATCTTCACAATCTGCTTCTAAACTGTCCACCCAGTCCTCAAAGAGTTTATCATCAACCTAAGGAGAAAAGCTCTTCCCGTAAAAATAATGAGAGCTGTAGATAAGAATAGGCATGTGTTACAAGACTTCATAGCAGGGAAGGATGAGCTTGAACTGAGGACTTAGAATAGAGCGAGCCTTGAAAGCACGTGTTGACCACAGGTCCTCCCCCACCCTCCAATCTAACTAACATCAAGCTCTGGTCAGCATTAAAGGATACATCAAAGATGTGAGCGATGCAATGGGGCCAGCCTTCTGAAGGAACAAAGGCATCAACACTCTTTCTCCTGTGGTGAGTCATCTTCCCTCTCTCCTGCAGAACTTTAAGAGGGTTTGTTTCTTCTTTTAAAGGAGGGACTGTGACTTTACTCTCAGAGCCCTGAATTTATGAGAAAAGATGTCCTGGCTTTGCTCTGGGCCTAAGAGAAAGACATACTTGTGGTTTCTACCTTGTCCAGCCCAGCTTACAGAGTAAGAAATGAATATCATGCAGAAACTCTGGTCATAGGAATAGCAAATGTGCATTTCTCTAGAAAGGGATCTGTATCATATCTATCTAGGGACCATAATGCTGTGCTGAGGCGGGTTAGTGATGGTAAATGCCTAGGGGCTCAGGGTTTGGAGTAAACTGACCTGTTAAGTGTCCCTGAGATGGTTGCTGTAAGTGTAGTAGTGAGAGAGCTTCAACAGAGCTAACAGTAGAATTTGGAAAAGTATCACATTGTCGTTCCACTGCCCTAGGATAAGTAGGCAGCACTCATGCTCAAAATACCTGGGATAGAGGCTTTCTATGCTTCTAGGTGCTTCACACATGTTACTGTAAACAATTACCTGGTGCGGTAGTAGCTCCGTTTTTACAAATTAGGCAAGTTAACTTGCCCACATTTATGAAACTATTAAGTGAGTGATTGATTAAACACTTAATGGAATGTGAATGTAAGTTCTGTATAAGTTGCACTAGTTTTTATTTAATGCAATTGAAGAATTAACAACCTGAAAGTCAAATGAAGAGTTCCCTACTGCTCCACCGCTCTAATTTGCCGCCTCAAGTAAATTTTAATGTGTATGGGGATGTTGCTGAATAAATGTATTTCCCCTCCCAAGATATATATTTGCATTTGTAACAGGCACTAGGATACATCTTAATCCGGTTATTGCTTTTTATCTTGTAAAGGCAGTGTAAACTTACTGCAAATGAAACCTTACTCCATCGCCCCTGAAGTGTAACTGCACAGCAGTTCTCGCTCAGATGTGGAGGTGGTGATGGTACAAGGTCTTTGCTTCCTCCCTTTCTGTCTTTTTCCCTGAGGTAACCCCTGAGTGACCCTGCCCTATGCCTTAAATTGTACATGTGATGCTCAACCACTAACTTAATGCCAGGGGATGAGAACTTTGATCTGGCAGGTCTACAGAGGCCTTAAAGTGTACACCCCGCAGGTGGATGCCCTTTCATGGCAGGTAAACCCCTGCTTGTAGCTCAAAAGTCTCTTTTTGAGGAAATTGACCAAATCAGGATAGTAGGAATTTTTTTCCCAGCTTAAGATCCAATTAAGTCATTTCGATTATAAAAATTGGAAATAACCAAGAGCTATCTCCAAAATGTATATCATCTCAGGGGTAAAGGAGTACGGCAGGGAGTGGTAGAGCTTGGAAAATTCCTGTATTTGGTTCTAAGAGATGCATGTATTTACTTCGTCTGCCCCACCACGCCCCAGAATAAAAACATTATGTAATTGTTATGCTGTGATATTTCAATTTAGTAGCAAAGAATGGTTTTAAGTTAAGGAAAATGAACTGAAAAGACTAACTCCATTATCTATCCATGTGTTACAGTTTCATTGAATTCTCTTGAAATTGTTTACAGTTGGCCCTCCATGGCCATGGGTTCTACGTCATGGATTCAATCAACCACAGATCAAAATAAATGTTTTTAAATTGTGTCTATACCGAACATGTACAGACTTTTTTCTTGTCATTATTCCCTAAAAAATATAGTAGAACAACTATTTATGTATTTATGTAGCACTTGTATTAGGTATTATAAGTAACCTAGAGATGATTTAAAGTATATGGGAGAATGTGCATAGGTTTTATACAAATCTATGCCATTTTATATCAGGAACTTGAATATCTGTGGATCTAGGTATCCTTGGGGGTCCTGAAACTAAATCCCCATGGATATTGAGGGGCGACTGTATTTACTCTCCATGAAAACGAAAATTTTTAAAATGTGAACTTTGTTTTTCATTAGAGATGATTCTCGTAATAGGCACAGAATAGAAAAATTTACATTATATGTCATGTAAATCAAATTTCTTAGGCATTCCTACTACAATCTGATAGAAACATCTTTTCTTAGGTGCTTTATAGTTTTTGGAAAAATAAGTTAGTATCATCAGGGAGCAATCTGTTTTCCCTGGTGTATTGCTTTTATCAGTTGTAAATATTTTTGCCTGCAAGCAACTAAAGACTTAAAGAAAGGGAGGCTTAAACAAGTAAGGGGTTTATTTGCCTCAAGCAACAAGATATCTAGGGGCAAGTTTCCAGGGCTGAGATGGTGGCTCAACCATGTACTCATGTGGCTCTCATTTCATGGTTGAAAGATAGTTTCACTCTAGGCATCATGTCAGTGTTCCAACTGGGAAGAAAGTGCAAAGTGTAATGAAAGTTGCCAACCCAGCATTTAAAATAGCTTTTCTAGAACCCTCAAGCAGAAACTTCTGTTTATATTTTATTGGCCAGAACTGGATCACATGGCTATTCTGCTTCCATCCAACAGGGTCTAGGGAAGCAAATGTCTCACTTTCCAACCTGCGCACTAGTAGAGGAGGCTGGTTAGAAAGTGTGTAGGGAGGGAGGCAGCTTTTAATGTCTGCCACGACTGATGTGGGATTCTTCTCTTACTGATTCCTTGTCATGTGGATTACTTTAAACAAACAAAAAGTTTGCAGTTCAGAAGTTCTGGTTGAGGAATGCAGTGTCCTCACCACTTATTTCCTCTTTAAATGATAGATTTGGGCTGTCTTGTCTCGAAATAGCTACTTATTGTAGCTTGTGTTTTGAGAGCAGCCTATCTAAGATCAAATGACAAAATGAAGGGAAACATCTTGTGACCTTTTGGTTTCAGTCATTTGGGATGTATTTCTTGCCAGGACAGACAGTTCAGTATTTTGAAATATTCTGATGTTTATTTGTTCAAAACCAAGACAGAACCATTATGAATAATGAATAGACAAAAAAGAGCCAAGCAATGAAATATACATTTTTGAAACTCACTTGGGTCTCTTGAACTAAGGCAGTTCCAATTAAAGAACTGTATTATCTTTTTCTTTGGAGGTGAAAATTTCATTAGTTTACATGGATAAAAGTTCATGTAGAACTTTAGTAGAGTTTAGTAGAGTTTAGTAGAGTTTCAAACTCTACTAAAGACATATGAACATTGTTGACTGATTATAAAAATATCTAATTTGAATACCAGATCATACTATAATTCTAGCTATCAGATTATTGCAAGTCAGAGCTTTAAAAATATTTCCTTTTACAATTAGAATACCATGTTTTCATTAGAGAAACTTTGTAAATAATGAGAGATCCTTTCATACACCCACAATTATGAATACTTAACATTTTGATGTATTTTTGTTTATGAATGGAAAATAATCATAGTTAATATTAATTGAATATATACTCTATGCCAATAATTTGCCAGTGTATTATTAACATATAACTTAATCCTATCAAAAACTCTAGGAGCTGGGTACAGTTTTATCCCCATATTCATATATGAATATCATTTTGGTTAAATAATTTGCTCAAAGTCACATGCTAAGTAGCATAGCTGGATGTCAACTCAGAAAATCTTCAAAACTTCAGCATTCTCAGGACCTGACCAGGCAGTGTCGGGACTCTAGGAGGCCAAAGCAAACACACTCAAGGGCTTGCCAGTACTTTTCTGTCCTTACATCACTTGACTCAAGACGCTGACTTTCGGGAAAACCTGTTGACCCGGCTGCCCATTAGTAGCCTGTATCTGAGAGCTACACAGGTTCTTATTCTTCCTGAGAGCTGAAATGTCATGTCTCCTTAGGGTCTGTGAGCTTCTCCATAGCATTCGACAAATTTTTTGCTTTAATTTCCAGAGTGTTTCTGATGCATCCTATCAAAGGACACCGATACAACAGCTTTTGTGACTTGGAACTCTAAACATTCTTTCTGTGGGAAAATGCACAGGGTTTTCAACAAGGAACCTTATAGATGAGCTTCTTAAAACAATCCAATGGTCAGATATTCTATTCATAAATATAAAACATTGTATGTTCCTTATGTCCTATCCTAATTGACCTTTTAAAAAAGTCTCCAGGGTGGGTGCAGTGGCTCATGCCTATAATCCTAGCACTCTGGGAGGCCCAGGTGGGAGGATCGCTTGAGGTCAGGAGTTCAAGACCAGCCTGAGCAAGAGCAAGACCCCATGTCTACCAAAAATAGAAAAAATTAGCTGGGTGTGGTGGCTTGTGCCTGTGGTCTCAGCTACTCGGGAGGCTGAGGCAGGAGGATTGCTTGAGCCCAGGAGTTTGAGGTTGCAGTGAGTTATGATATGCCACTGCAGTCTACACAAGGTGACAGAGCAAGACCTTGTCTCAAAAAAAAGTCTCTTTTTTAGTCCTATTTGGTCACTTTGTTATTGGAAGTTATGTGCATAGGTCCGTAATACATTAACTCTAAAATTGTGTACATTTAGCCATTTCCATTAGGCAGGGACCTTGCCTTTTTTACATAGTAGCTAGTACACTGTTTATGCTCAGTAAAAAATTTTCATGCTTTTTCATTTGTTTTAGTTAAACAAGTTCTAGTGATTTTGTTCATGTGCAAAAAATCAAACAAAACAGATGAAGTGAAAGGTTCCTTTTAACGTCACCCAATCCTCATCCCCAGAGGTAAACTCAATTATCAGTTGGAGGTGGAAACTTCCTGTTCTTTTCTATACATTTACCTACGTGTGCATATCCTCATACAGAAATATAGAGGATTTTTTGATATGTTTTATTTTAAAAACTTAAATGTGCTAATGAATGTGATTTGTTTGTTTTACATAACAGTATGTCTTGGAGCTCTTTGTCAGTACAAAGAGATCCATCTTAATTCTTTTGAACTGCTGCCAGGTATGAAATGATATGGATCTACAATGGCTTATGTAACTTGTCTTCTTTTGATCGACAATTCAGTTGTTTGCAATTGTTTATTATTACAATGAAGCTGTGGCAAATACCTTACCCATTTCTCTTTGTGCACATGTTTCTCTAGGGTAGATATCTAGCAGTCCATTTCTTGAGTTGAAATGCATATGCTTTAAAAATTTTAATACTCAGTGAAAAATGAACTCATAGCCAGGTACGTGATTAAGTTTGCCACCAGTTCCTTGTGATCACACTAAATCTTTTGCTTCTCAACAGTTACTCTTACAGAAAATCATTTTGGCATTCTATCTTTTGGTTCTCCTCTCTCATGCTTCCATTCCTCTAAATGACTCATATTAAAGATGTATTAGGTTGGTGCCAAAGTAATTGCAGTTTCAGACCATGAATTTTAAATCATTATAACTAGGCTCAAACACATCTTTATTAATCAAAATAGGAACCATTACAATCAAGACATTTTTGTCAATGAGAAATAAGTTTGTTTATTCCTGTGGTGTAAAAATCTGTGCTTCCCGATTCCACAAACTCTTGGAAAGCATTTTCTGCATCCTGCTGGCTATGGAAGCATTTTCCCTGCAAAAAGTTGTTGAGATGCTCGAAGAAGTGGTAGTTGGTTGGCAAGAGGTCAGGTGAATATGTCAGATGAGGTGAAACTTCATAGCCCAATTCGTTCAACTTTTGAAGCGTTGGTTGTGCCATGTATGGTCTGGCGTTGTAGTGGAGAAGAATTGTGCCCCTTCTGTTGACCAATGCCGGCTGCCGGCGTTGCAGTTTTCAGGGCATCTCATCAATTTGCCAAGCATACTTCTCAGATGTAATGGTTTCGCTGGATTCAGAAAGTTATAGTGGATCAGACTGACAGCAGACCACCAAACAGTGACCATGACCTTTCTTTGGTGCAAGTTTGGCTTTAGGAAGTGCTTTGGAGCTTGTTCTCAGTCCAGCCACTGAGCTGGTCATTGCCAGTGTGGTGTAAAATCCACTTTTCATTGCACATCAAAATCCAATTGGGAAATGGTTTGTTGTTGTGTACAAGAAGAGAAGACAATACTTCAAAACGATGATTTTTTTGATTTTTGGTCGGCTCATGAGGCACCCACTAATCGAGCTTTTTCACCTTTCCAATTTGCTTCAGATGCCAAATGACCGTAGAATGGTCCACATTGAGGTCTTCAGCAACTTCTCATGTAGCTGTAAGAGGCTGGGCTTCGATGATTACTCTCAATTGGTCGTTGTCAACTTCCAA
Organism: Indri indri; assembly: GCA_004363605.1. Classification (NCBI taxonomy): domain Eukaryota; kingdom Metazoa; phylum Chordata; class Mammalia; order Primates; family Indriidae; genus Indri; species Indri indri. Next base: position 87,390 of record RJWJ010002175.1, read on the forward strand.
TGGCCGGCCACTGTGCTCCTCATCTTCAAGGCTCTCCTGTCCTTTGCAAAGCTTCTTGAACCACCACTGCACTGTACATTGGTTAGCAGTTCCTGGGCCGAATGTGTTGTTGATGTTGCAAGTTGTCCCTGCTGCTTTATGACATTTTGAGCTCGAATAAGAAAATCACTTGAATTTGCTTTTTGTCTAACATCATTTCCATAGTCTAAAATAAATATAAAATAAATAGCAAGTAATGTCATTAGCAAAAAAAAAAAATAATAATAATAATAAAGCAAGCATTGTGCATTAAAATGATATGTAACATAACCATATTTATTTAAGAATGTATTCCAATATCAAACAGCAAATTTCAACAATGCTAAAACTGCAATTACTTTTGCATCAACCTAGTATTTTTGGTTGCAATTAATAGAAAATTTACTTGAGCCAATTTAGACAGAAAGGGTAATTTATTGGCTCATTCGACCAGACTGTGGGGAAGGCCTCAGTCTAGCTACATCTTAGGGCAACCAGTACTTAGGGTCAGAATACCACCAGAACTTACCTTGCTTCTCAATTTTACTCTTTCACTGCAGGACAACTTCTTTCTTTAAGCATTCTTTATATTGATATAAGGTTTTTAGTAGATACATGCTTTGCAAATATTTTCTCCCAACCCTTGGCTTATCTTTTAATTCTCTTAACAGTACCTTTCAAAGAGCAGTTTTTAATTTTGATTAAATCCAAATTTATTAAGTTTTTTAATGGATTATAATTTTGGTGTTATGTCTAAGAAATCTTTGCCTAACATATGGTCATAAAGAATTTCTCCTATGATAGCATCTAGAAAGTTTGAAGCTTTAGGTTTTACTTTTAGCTCAATGATCAATTTTAGGCTAATTTTTGTATAAGGTGAAAGATGTGGATGGAAAGTTATTGTTATTATTATTGTATATGGATGTCCAGTTACTACAGGACCATTTGTTGAAAAGATGATCCCTTCTCCAATGAATTGTCTTTGCACCTCTTTTGAAAATCAGTTGTTCCATTTATGTGTGGGTCTATTTTTACACTCTATTCTGTTTCGTTAATTTATTTTTCTATCTTTACTTCAATCCCACACTGTCTCAAATACTGTTTTTTTTTATAGTAAGCATTGAAATCAGGTAGATTTAGTCAGCCCTTCAACTTTATTCTGCTTTTTAAAAGTTGTTTTGGCTATTCAGGTCCTTTGCATTTTCATATGAATTTTAGCATCAACTTGTCAATTACTAGCAAAACGCTTGCTGGAATTTTTTAGCTGCCTTTTTTTTTGATTGATAAAATTTGCATAAAATAAAACTCACCATTTTAACCATTCTGAAGTGTACAATCCAGTGGTTTTTAATATATTAATAAGCTGTAAAACTGTTGCCACTATTTTATTTCAGAGCATTTCCATCACCCCAAAAAGAAACTTTGTATTTATTAGCAGTCATTACCCTCCCACCAGCCTCTTGCAACCACTTTCTGTTTCTATGGATTTGACTCTTCTGGACATTCCGTATAAATGAAATCATATAATATGTGCCTTTTTGTATCTTCATTCATTTAGGATAATGTTTTCATGGTTCAATCATGTTGTAGAAGGTATCACCTGTAGGGATTTTGATTGAGAATGCATTGAATTCATAGATCAATTTGGGGATGGGCATTTTAACAATATTGAGTGTTCCAACTCACGAACAAGGTATCTCTCCATTTATTTTAGTCTTCTTTAACTTCTTTCAGCAATGTTTTATAGTTTTTAGTATAAAGGACTTACATATATTTTGTTAGATTTATTCCAGAGTATTCTACAAGCTTTCGGTGCTATTGTAAATTGTGTTTTTAAAATTTCAATATCCAATCGTTCATTACTAATATATAAAATAATTGATTTTTATATATTGATTTCACTGATTTGCTCTATTGTTTTGTTTTCTATCATTTCTTCTCTGATTTTAATTATTTCCTTTCTTCTGCTTATTCTGTCTGATTTTTTGTTTTGTTTTTTTGTTTTTGTTTGTTTGTTTGTTTTTTAGAGATAGGGTCTCGCTATGTTGCCCAAGCTAAAGTGGATATTTATAGGTATGATCATAGTGTACTGAAGCCTCAAACTCCTGGCCTCAAGTGGTCTTCTCACCTCAGCCTCTTGAGTAGGGGCTTACTCTGGTTTTAATTTGCTTTTCTTCTTCAAACTCCTGATGATGGAAACTAGGTCACAGCTGAGACTTTTTATTTATTTATTTTTTTAATATGTAGGTGTTTAGTGTCATAACTTTCCTCCTAAGTTATGTTTTAATTTTCATTCAGTTCAAAATACTTTTCAATTTCCCTTTTGATTTACTCTTTGACCCATGAATTATTTAGAAGGGTGTAATTTTGTTTCCAAACATTTGAGGGTTTTCCAGACATCTTTCTGTTGTTGATTTCTAATTTAATTCTGTTGTGGTCAGAGAACATACTTTATATGACTTGAATACTTTTAAATTTATTGAGACTTTTTTGTGGCCAAGAATATGGTCTGTTTTAGTAAATGTTCCATGTCCAGTTGAAAAAGTTATGTATTCTTCTGCTGTTGGGTGAAGTATTCAATAAATGTCAGTTAGGTCAAGGTGTAGTGCTGTTCAAATATTCTACATCTCTCTTGATTTTCTGTCTACATGCGTTATCTTTGTTAAGAGAGGAATATGGAAATCTGTGACTATAATTGTCAATTTGTCTATTTCTCCATGCAGTTCTGCCAGTTTTTGCTTCATGTATTTTAAGCCTCTGTTGCTGAGTAAAACGCAATGGCTATGTTCTCTTGATGAACTGATTGTTATTGTTATGAAATGACCTTTTTTCCTAGTAATATTTAAAATACATTTCTTATAGGCAGTGTAGAGTTGATTCTTTTTATTGTTGTTTATAATTCCAAACTGACAGTCTCTGCCTGTTATTTGGAACGTCTGGGTCATTTACATTTAATGTGATTATTGACATGCTTAAATTTAAGTCTATCATCTTGCTGTTGGTTTCCATTTGTTTCATCTGTTCTTTGTTCCCGCTTTTTCTGCCATCTTTGGGTTTAATCGAATATTATTTTTATGATTTCATTTTATCCTCATAATTGACTTCTTAGCTATAACTCTTTGTTTTGTTATTTTACTGGTTGCTTTTGGGTTTACAAGTATACATCTTTAACTTATCACAGTCGACCTTAAGGATATCATATTACCTCACATATTTTAAGTAACTTATGATAGTATACTTTCATTTCTTCCTGATATGGTTTGGATGTTTGGCTCTCCAAATCTCATGTCGAAATTTGATTCCCAGTGTTGGAGGTAGGGCCTGGTAGCAGGTGTTTGGGTCACAGGGGCAGATCTCTTATGAATGGCTTGAAGCCCTTCCTGCAATAATGAGTGTGTCCTCACTTTATTAGTTCACATGAGAGCTGATTATTCAAAAGAGCCTGGCACCACCTCCTTCCTCTCTTGCTCCCTCTCTCGCTGTGTGACATGCACGCTCCCCCTTTGCCTTCGCCTTGATTCGAAGCTCCCTAAAACCCTCCCCAGAAGCAAATGCTGGCATCACGCTTGTTTAGTCTGCCGAACCGTGAGCCCAATAAACCTTTTTTCTTTATAAATTACCCAGTCTTAGGTATTCCTTTATAGCAACACAAAAGGGACTAACACACTTCCTTTCTAGCCTCTATGTGATTGGTGACATAGATTTTACTTATTCATATGGTATTAACTCTATAATATATTATAATATAATATATTGCTATGATACATTCAATTGTCATTTAGAGAGACTTAAATAAAGGGAGGAAAAAATCCTTATAGTTTACCCATGTAGTTACTATTTCCGGTGTTCTTTATCCCTTTTTGTGATCCATATTTCTATCTGATACCATTTTTCTTCTGCCTGAAGGACCTCTTCTAATATTTCTTAATGCATGGGTCTGCCTGGTGATGAGGTCTTTCAGCTTTTGTATGTCTCAATAAAATATAAAGTTTGTGGTAAAAATGATTCAGTCTTTGTTCTCAGGATTACTTAACAATTTATTACAGGTTTGAATATTTATTCATATGTTTATATTTATATATTAGCATAATAATGTCTCGTTTTTAACTGGAGTTTTTGTTGTTTCGGGTGTGTGCCTATAATGGTTCGGGCTCTGTTCTGCGTGAAAGGGCATCCCAGAGTACAGGGAAGACAAGATCCCTGCCCTCATGGCGTTTATACTTCATCCACGGGATTTTATATTCAGTGCATTCAGCTCCAACTACCATTTTATTATAATTGTGCCTAGAGTGTCCCAAGGTAACATTTTCCTTTTAAATCCTGGAAAGATCTCCATTTATGAGATTATTTTGAACTTTTTTCCATTCCCTTCTTGAAAATCGGAATTTTTGAATTACTCTTTCAGTATTCATTTAAACTTCTTCGGAATTTCTGGGGCTAAAAGTTCTCATATAAAGAACATCAGAAAAACAAAGAATAATGTCTACTTTCCACAACTTTCTGATTCATTGTAGTGATTACGTAGTCCTGTTTATTCTCACCTGAGCCATCAGCGGACAGCTTCTAGTTCTCCATGGAACTCTGTTTAGCAGAGCAGCTGATGGTGTCTTAAATTGAATTTGCGTCAGAAATTCAGTCTTAAGAGTTTATGTAGCTCACTTAGTGACAATGATTACTTTGCCAATTGAATTACCCAGTATTAATTTAATAAGAGAAATTAATTTGAAAATATATACCAAGCAACACTCCTATCCAGTTTTCCCACGGTACCTATCGGAGTGTATGTGTGTGTATGTGCGTGTGCATGTGTATAGCATATTTGTTTTATTTTGCTCAGCTAGCAAATACATTTCTTGTAACATTTTTGTAAAAGTATGGACATATCAAAACTAAGCATATTATAAAACTCTTAAAAAATTTTCCACAAAAAATGAAGATTTTATTTTGAAAGTCCATGTCATTGTTGGATTATGGGTGCCTGTGGGTTAGGCAACAGGGTAAGAGCCTTGACCTCAGGTATGGAGGCCAGGCTGCAAATGAAGGATGGGATAGAATTAGGCCTGCACAAAGGAAAGGTGGAGTTAAAGGTATAGAACTTTGTAATACAACAATTCAAAATAGAAAAACAAAATGGGCTTTTCTATGAACCAGTAAGTTTCACAAGATGAGGTCATCAGAGGCTAGGCAATCTGGAATGTCATAGGATATGCTTTATTAAGGAAACATGACTCCTAAGATTCTTCTCCATTTTAAGATTTTTTTACTTTACTGGTGCTACATATTATAGCAAAAGGTTAGAAACAGCACAAATGCCTGGGCACAGTGGCTCACACTTGTAATCCCAGCATTTTGGGAGGCGATGGTGGCAGGATTGCTTGAGCCCAGGAGTTCAAGACCAGCCCGAGCAATGCTGAGAGACCCGATCTTTACAAAAAATTTAAAAATTAGCTGTGCATAGTGGCACGGACCTGTAGTCCCAGCTACTCAGGAGGCTGAACCAGGAGGATTGCTTGAGCTCAGGAGTTAGAGATTGCAGTGAGCTATGATCATGCCACTAACTCCAGCCTGGATGACAGAGTGAGAGTCTGTCTAAAAAAAAAAGGAAAGAAAGAAAGAACACAAATACTTCGCTGGGCATGGTGGCTCACGCCTATAAGCCTAGCACTCTGGGAGGCCGAGGCAGGAGGATAGCTTGAGGTCAGGAGTTCGAGACCAGCCTCAGCAAGAGAGAGACCCTGTCTTTACTAAAAATAGAAAGAAATTAGCTGGGCAACTAAAAATATTAGCTGAGCATCGTGGTGCACACCTGTAGTCCCAGCTACTCTGGAGGCTGAGGCAGGAGGATTGCTTGAGCCCAGAAGTTTGAGGTTGCTGTGAGCTAAGCTGATGCCACGGCACTCTATCCCAGGCAACAAAGTGAGACTCTGTCTCAAACAAACAAACAAAAAAAAAAGAACACAAATACTCAAAATCAGGGAAAAGATTACACAAAGTATGATTTATGTACATTTTAAAATCATATCAAGTTACGAGTTTACAGGCTGAATCATTAATGACAAACTCTACATGAAGTAATTCTTAAAAAAGCAATCAAACTTGCAAGTTTATATTGATTATAGGAGTATAAAATAATTTATTAAGCATTATTTGAAGAGAATGTGGGATAATAAAAATTAATGACAGGGTGGGTTCTCTAATTTTAAATAACATCTTGTAGAGTCTTAGAAATTTCATTTTAAAAGGAAATCTATGTTTTTTATTTAACAAACCCTCATAGAGTACTCAAGGATGAACTAAAGATTAACTCATTTAACCCTCCCAAAACCCTATGAAGTATTATTATTATTGTGTGTTTTAAGTAAAAAAAAAGTGAGGTGCAGAACGATGTACAGAGTGCTGCTACAGTTAAAGGAGACAGATACAGATGTAGCCTTGTATGTGCAGAGAAAATTTCTGGAAGAATAATTCTCTCTCACACACACACATGTACCACACATACACACCTCCTGCTGGAGAAAGGAACTATGGTTCAAGGTGAGTTTGATGTCTTTTGTATGTGTAATGGCTTTAAATTCACATATATTATTTTAAAATGTAATACTATTTTTAAAATAAATAATCTATAGTTATATACTACTTTAAAAAATAACAAGTCTTTAGTTCTAAATTTAAAGGAATAAAACCAGCAACTACACAATGAAATAGAGATTAGGACAAACCAAGAACTTTAGGTTAAATGGGAAGTTGTAAGTCAGAAAGGAGGACAATTTCTAGGAAAATGCTATACCAAAGAGTTATAGTCACTGATGATCAGACCTAAAGAGGTTAAGAAGTTCAACAAACAAAAGGGCAGAGCATCAAAAGGACTGGAAGCTGATATCTGCCAAGATGTTCACTAACAAGCAGCAAACCTTGAGTTCTAAGACTGATTCCTCATGGTGACCCAGGCTGCCTTTCTACTTTTCCTATTGAGGCAGGTGACCATCCTCACATGGCAAACAAAAGGCTCGTCCCAAAGTTTGTTCACAGGGAATCATTTCTTTCCCTCTCACTTGCCCACCTCTCATTATCCATCCACTCCCCAGATGTGTACTGAGCACCTACTATGCACCAAATAAAATTTTAACAGGTATCATCTAACATATTTCAAACTTTAGCGAGGAAAGTGCTATTCTCTCTAAATTGTCTAATAAGCAGTTCTAAGTCTTAGATTTCTAGGCAGATATTGCAACTAGGTACCAACTGGCTCACTCTGTTATTTGTGGCTTGGCAAAAATCATAGACTAATGTGTTAGTTTCCTATTGCTGCTGTAACAAATAACCACAAACTTAGTGGCTTAATACAACACAGATTTATTCTCTTACAGTCCTGGGGGTCAGAAATCCAAAATAAGTTTCACTGGTGTTAAAATAGAGATCATAACACTGACAGAATAGATTCTTTGTGGCAATAAGATTACAAACGAGGCCTGAGGCCATGCCAGGCAAGGGTTAAATTATGCACCCGTACATGTAAAAAATAAACTATGTTCTAACTACCACAAGGTTTTTTTTCTAGCTGCTAAATATTGGCCTCAAGTTGAGCAATATTGAAACAATTTCAACTCACCAACCACCATACACTGACTTACTGACCCCCAGCCCCATTCCACAAGCCATAACTACAGCTTTAATTGGACAAGAGAGTGATTTCAGTCACTTTCTCCTGTTAAGAGACCACTGACCATGAACTGGTTCTGGCTGCTTTACAGAGGCTGTGCACTTAAGTGCCTTGATGTCCTCAGCTTCAAGTTTTGATATATAGAGCCTAGTTGTAATACATTTAAATGATAGATCTCCACCCCAAAGTGAACATGACAGCGTATGTAACATACATATTTGCTTACTATGCATGCACGCACCACCCCTTGGTGAATATTCATGGCTCCTCCTGTTAAATATGTACAAACCTGTTCAGCATAAATTCCTGTCTCACTTTTCTTCCTTCAAAGTGCCTGTTTTCAGTTTCTGCTGGAAGCTATGCTTCCCAGCTTGTCAGGATGGCCAGCCTACAGGCTATAACCCTTTGTAAGAAACAAAGCTATCTTCTCCAAATTTAAAGATCTCATGATTTTTAAGTTGACACTGGGCTAAAGTCAAAGTGTCAACAGGGCAGCATGCCTTCAGGGTGCTCTAGGGGAGAATCCCTTTCCTTGCCTCCTTGCCTAGCTTCTAGTGGCTGCCCACATTCCTTGGCTTGTGACTACATCACTCTGAGCTCTGCTTGTCATCACATCTCCTTCTCTGACTCTCTTGCTTCCCTCTTTTCCCTTATAGACATCCTCATGATGACATTAGGCCCACCCAGGTAATCTGGGACAATCTCCTTTACTTATAGTCAAAAGATTAGGGACTTTAACCTCAACTATAAAATACTTTCAGAACAACCCCTGGATTAGTGTTTGACTGGTTAAGTAGGGACTATAACCTACTCATAAAGCTGATCATATTTATGTACTATTTTTCTTTAAATATGCTCACTATTTAAATATATTTACTGAGAAAGAAAAACGTGTTTCACTGCATAAGGAAAAACCCATGTTACTTCCTACAATTAAATAAATGAAAAGAAATATCATGAAAAAACTTGTTAAATTCTAGCTATATAGTACTGCCTGCTAAAGGCTGAGCCCTGGCTTGGTCCTATTGTTTACAAAGAGACATCAGCAAGGGTTAAAGAGGTGTTGGTGATTTAGCACCATACTGAGTCTTTCTCCTTGATAGGGAAAGAAAAATGGAAAGACTTTAAAAAAATGACTTTCTCGATATTTAATGAAGCATCTGGGCACCAGATAAAATCCTGTCGCAGATTGCCAGAGATTGTGTTTCAAACTTTGAGAATCATTGGCATGATGTTTCTAAGCTCTTGAGTCCAAGCTCTTGAGTCAGCAGGCTAAGTTTAAATCCAGTGTCCCTTCCTCACTTACTAGCTGTTCACTGTTATACCACCTCTCTGAATCTGTTTCTTACCTGAAAAATGGCAGTAATAATAAAATCTTTTTCACAGGCCTGTTTGTAGATATAAAATGAGATAAGGCATGAACATTCCTTGGCATAATGCCCAGCACATGGTAGGTGCCTCAAAAATTTCAGTCATTTTTAAAGCAGGAAGTCACTGTCGTAACTCAGACATCAGGACACTGTCTCATATTGTCAGCTTTCTACTCACCTTCCTACCCTCGAGTTTGATATACTTGACCTTGACCTAATCTCTTCACTCTCAAGGTGCAAAAGCACTTCACTGAATCTTTTATTGCAACCATGGAATCCGGACCACGATTCAAATATAATATAAGCGACTTTGTGGAAGGGACACGGAAGTTGATCCAGGTGGGATTGTGGGCAAGGTCAGCCAGGGAATGTGTGGTCAGTATTGGCTTGCCGTAATCATCATAGTATCATTGCCAATAGATATTTAGGGGTGAGTACCTCCTATGGGTAGAACTCCATGACAGCTTCTACGAGCACTATGCTAGATGGTCACCATGAGCTTTGGGCTGGGTGTCTGCAACACAGTCTAAGGGGCCAACTGGAAGCTGCAGATCATGCAAACTAGAGCCACTTTGCAGTGGAGAGGCACAGACTACAGGGCAGAAAATTATGGCTTGCTCACAAGTGTACTCTACATTTCCCTTTGGCTGCCTGTTTGTTTCTCAGTATAATTTGAGGTGTTGACTATGGACCACAAAATTCTTGGTGGTTTTGGGTACCAAGCTGTCTTGTGAATTACCTTTCTCTCTTTCTAACTTACTGGTTGCTAAGATTAGCAAGCATGGTAGGGATTATAATTGCTGGATTTAAACTACAGAAAGAGTACTCTTTGATAAAAAATTCTCATATTTCATAAATGTTCTCATTTGATAAAACTTTAATCTCCTTGCCAACAGTTCATAATGGACATGTAATTTTTTTATTGTCTTAATGTATTGGTGGTTGTTTAAAATATACTTTGTTCTGAAAGCGGAGATGCTCAGGGTACTATATCAACTCTTTAGAGGCACAATATATCTATCTCTAAAAATACAGGCCATGTCTATGACCGGATTGATTGCATATTAAGTTATTGCCCATTCCCCTAGTTTATTAGGTAATGTGAATTATGGCTAAATTATTAACGGAAGTTAAAAGCTAATTATTGAAATTATGGTGGGACTTATTTAAATATTTAAAAAGCCATTTTACCAGATTATATTTTCTTTTTTTTTTTTTTAAGAGACAGGGTTTCACTGTGTTACCCAGGCTGGTCTCAAGCTCCTGGCCTCAAGCAACCCTCCCACCTTAGCCTCCCAAAGTGCTGGGATTACAGGCACTGCATTTGGCCCCACAATACTTTATTTTTTTAATTCTTTTTTATTGGTACATAATATTTTGCATATTTATGGGGTACAGGTGATATTTTGTTACATGCATAGAATGCATAATGATCAAGTCAGGTATCTGAGGTATCCATCACTTTGAGTATTTATCATTCTATGTGTTGAGAACAATTTAAGTTCCTCTTCTAGCTACTTTGAAATATAAAATACATTGCTTTTAACTATAGTCACTCTACTCTGCTGTGGAATAATAGAACTTATCTAGCGATATGTTTGTACCCATTAACCTATATCTCTTCATTCCCCACTCTCAGCCACCCCTCTTTCCCAGCCTCTAGTGTCTATCATTCTACTCTGCCTTTATGAGATCAACTTTTTTAGCTCCCACATATGAGTAAGAATATGTGATATTTGTCTTTCTATGCCTGGCTTATTTCACTTAATGACCTTGAGTTCAACCCATGTTGTTTCAAATGACATGATTTCATTCTTATTTTTATGCTCAAATAGTATGCCACTATGTATGTATACCACAATTTCTTTATCCATTCGTGTGTTGATGGGCACTTAGGTTGATTCCATATCTTCACTATTGTGAATAGTGCTACGATAAACATGTGAGTACAGGTATCTCTCTGATATACTGATTTCTTTTGCCTTGGGTAGATAACCAGTAGTGGGATTTCTGGATTGTATGGTGGTTCTACTTTCAGTTTTTTGAGGAATCCATACTGCTTTCCATATTCGTTGTACTAGTTTACATTCCTACCAATAGTGTGTAAGAGTCCCCTTTCTCCACATCCTTGCCAGCATCTGTTATTTTTTGTCTTTTGGGTAATAGCCATTCTAACTTGGGTAAGATGATATCTCATTGTGGTTTGGATTTGCATTTCCCTGATGCAAACTGATTTGAGCTTTTTTTCATATACCTGTTGGCCATTTATATGTCTTGTCTTGAGAATTGTTTATTCATGTCCTTTTGACTACTTTTTAATGGGATTATTATTTTTTTTAATTGTTGAGTTCCTTGTGTATTCTGAATATTAGTCCATTGTAAGATAGATACATAGTCTGCAAATATTTTCGCTTTCTTTCTGTAGGTTGTCTCTTCCCCCTGTTGATTGTCTCCTTTGGTATGCAGAAGCTTTTCAGTTCAATATAGTCTCATTTGCCTATTTTTGTTTTATAATAGTTCTCCATGCTTTTGAAGTCTTAGCCATACAATTTTTGCCTAGAACAATGTCCTGAAGTATTTCGTTTATGTTTTCTCTTGTAATTTTATAGTTTTGGGTCTTACATTTAAGTCTTTCATCCATCTTAAGTTGATTTTTGTATATGGTGAGAGATAGGAGTCCAGTTTAATTCCTATGCATATGGAGATCCAATTTTTCCATCACCATTTATTAAAGAGGATGTCCTTTACCCAATGTATGTTCTTGGTGCCTTTATGAAAAATCAGTTGGCTGTAAATACGTGGATTTATTTCTGAGTTCTCTATTCTGTTCCACTGGTCCTTGCATTTATTTTTATACTAATACCATGCTGTTTTGGTTACTATAGCCTTGCAATGTATTTTGAAGTCAGGCAGTGTGATGCCTCCAGCATTATTCTTTGTGCTCAGAATTGTCTTCTTGATTTCTTTTTCAGCTATTTCATTGTCGGTGTATAGAAACACTAATTTTTGTATGTTGATTTTGTATCTTGCAACTTTACTGAATTTGTTTATCGGCTCTAAGAGTTTTTTGGTAGAGTCTTTAGGTTTGACTCTGTATAAGATCATGTCATCTGCAACAAAGGACCATTTGACTTCTTTTCGAATTTGGATGCATTTTATTTCTTTCTCTTGTCTGATTACTCTGGCTAGGACTTCCAGTACTGTGTTGAATAAGAGTGGTGAAAGAGGGCATCCTTGTCTTGTTCTAGTTCTTAGAAGAAAAACTTTCAACTTTTCTCTATTCAGTATGATGTTAGCTATGGCTATGTCATATATGGCCTTTATTATTTTAAGGTATGCTCCTTTTATTCCTAGTTTGTTGAGAGTTGGTATCATGAAAGAATGCTGAATTTCATCAAATGCTTTTTCTGCGTCTATTGAGATGATCATATGATTTTTTCCCTTCATTTTGCTGATGTGATGTATCATGATTATTAATTTGTATATGTTGAACCATCCTTGTATCTCTGGTATAAATCCCACTTGATCACTGTATATTACCTTGTTATTGTTCTGTTGAATTTTGTTTGCTAGTATTTTATCGAGGATTTTGCATCTATACTCATCAGGGATATTGGCCTGTAGTTTTCTTTTTTTGTCACGTCCTTGCTAGTTTTGGTATCAGGGTAATGTTGGCCCCATGGAATGAGTTAGGGAGAACTCTCTAGTATTTAATTTTTAGTAATAGTTTGAGGAGGATTGGTATGAGTTCTTTATAAGTTTGGTAGAATTCAGCAGTGAATCTATTTGGTCTTGAGATTTTCTTCACAGGGAGAATTTTTATTACTGATTTGATCTTGCTACTCATTATTGGTCTGTTCGGGTTTTGTGTTTCTTCCTGTATGTGTCCAGGGATTTATCTATTTCCTCTAAGTTTTCCAGTTTGCTAGTGTACAGTTGTTCATAATAGTCTCTGATGATCTTTTGTATTTCTGTGGTATCAGTTGTAATATCTCCTTTTTCATTTCTGATCTTATTTATTTGGGTCTTCTCGCTACTTTTCTTGGTTAGTCTAGCTAGTGGTTTGTTACTTTTGTTTATCTTTTTGAAGAACCAACTTTTCATTTAATTGATCCTTTGTTTTTTTAATCTCTATTTCATTTAGTTCTACTCTGATCTTTATTATGTCTTTCCTTCTGCTAATTTGGGGTATGCTTTTCTAGTTCCTTGAGGGGCATTATTAGATTGTTTATTTAAAATATTTCTACTTTTTTATGTAGGTGTTTATTACTATAGACTTCCCTCTTAGTACTACTTTTTCTGTATCCCACAGATTTTGGTATGTTGTATTTCCATTTTCATTTGCTTCAAGAGTTTTTGATTTCCATCTTAATTTCTTCATTGACCCAATGGCTGTTCAGGAGCATATTGTTTAATTTCCATGTATTTGTATAGTTTCCAAAATTCATCTTGGTATTGATTTCTAGTTTTATTCCATTGTGGTCTGAGAATATACTTGATATGATTTTGATTTTTCTAAATTTGTTGAGACTTCTTTTGTGGCCTAATATATGGTCTTTCCTAGACAATGTTGCATGACCTGATCAGAAGAATATGTATTCTGTACTTATTAAATATAATTTCTGTAAATGTCTGTTAGATGTATTTGATCTGAAGTCCATTTTAAATCCAATGTTTGTCTGATGATTTTCTGTCTAGATAATCAGTTTAATGCTGACAATGGGGTGTTAAAGTCCCCCACAGTTAGTGTTTTTGAGTCTAATACTCTCCTTAGATCTAGTAATAATTGCTTTATGAACCTGGGTGTTTCAGTGTTGGGTGCATATATATTTAGAAATATTTCCTCTTTCTAGATTGTTCTCTTCATCATTATATAACAACCTCTTTGGTTTCTTTCTTTCTTTTTTTTTTTTTTTTTACTGTTTTTAGCTTAAAGTCTGTTTTATTTGATATAATTGTATAATAGCTACTCCTGCCTGCTTTTGGTTTCCATTTATGTGGAATATCTTTTTCCATCCCTTTACTTTCAGTCTATACATGTCTTTACAGGTAAAGTATGTTTCTTTTAGGTAGCATTCTTGGATCATTTTTTAAATCTACTCAGCCAAAAAGATATCTATATCTTTTAAATGGAGAATTTAATCCATTTATATTCCAGGTTATTATTGATATGTGAGTTTTTGTTCCTATCATATTGTTAATGGTTTTGTATATTCTTTCTTACATTCTTTTCTCTTATTGTTTGTCACTGTGGTTTGGCAGTTATCTGTTGCGGTACCACTTGAATCCTTTCTCTTTCTCATTTGTGTGTTTCCTTTGTGTGTTTTGCACTTTCATGTGTTTCATAATGGTAAATGTCATCTTTTCATTTCCAGGTTTACGACTCCCTTGAACATTTCTTATGAAACTGGTCTAGTGGTGATGAAATCCCTCAGCTTTTGCTTGCCTGGGAAAGATTTTATTTCTCCTTCATTTATAAAGAATAATTTTGCTGGATATAGTATCTTTGGCTGGCAGCATTTTCTTCTGGCACTTTGAATGTATCATCCTATTCTCTCTTGGCTTGTAAGGTTTCTGCTGAAAAATCTGCTGTTATTCTGATAAGGCTTCCTTTATAGGTTACTAGATGCTTTTCTCTTGCATCTAGTCTCTCTGTCAGTGACTTTAGACATTTTGACTATAATGTGCCATGGAGAAACCCTTTTTGAACTGTGTCTGTCTGGGGATCCCTGGGCCTCCTATATCTGGATGTCTAAATTGCTTGCTAGACTTAGAAATTTTTCATCTATTATTTTGTTAAGTAGGTTTTCAAACCCTTTTGTTTTCTCTTCACCTTCTGGAATACTGATAATTTGTATATTTGGTTGCTTTAAGGGGTTCTGTATGTCATGAAGGTTTTGTTCATTCTTTTTTATTCTTTTTAAAAATTTTTATCTGACTGGGTTATTTCAGGAGACCTGTCTTCAAGTTCTGAGATTCTTTCTTCTGCTTGATCTATTTTATTTTTGAAGCTTTCAAATATATTTTGTAGTTTATTCAATGAATTCTTCGGTTCCAGAATTTTTATTTGGTTCTTTTTTATGGTATCTATCTCTTTGGTAAATTTCTCATTCATAGTCTGAATTGTTTTTCTGATTTATTTGTATTGTTTTTTGGAATTCTCTTATATCTCACTGAGTTTCTTTAGAATCAATAATTTGAATTCTTTTTCTGGGGTTTCATGAATTTATTTTTGATTGGGATTGGTTGCTGTGTAATTATTATGTTCCTTTGGAGGTGTCATATCTCCTTGCTTTTTCATGCTTTCTGTGTCCTTACACTGATATCTATACATCTCGTGTAATAGTTGCTTCTTCCAATTTTTTGAATTTGCTGTTGTAGAGGAGGACTTTTGCCTGAGGATGAATCTGTTGTGTTGGTTGGGTGGGGCACTTTGGCTTTGATTCTGGATCCATGCAATAGTATATCTCTGTATGATTTCTTTGGCTGCAAACAGTGTCAGTGGTATCTGAGATTTCCTTGGTGGCTTAGGGTGTAGTTATTAGTGGAAGCTGTGGTGCAGTTCTGCTGTGGAGACCAGTTCTTTGTATCCCAGTAGTGGTATCTGTGGTCTGATCATGTCTATTTTTGGGCCCCAGGGTGGTGTACACTGGCACTATTGTTAAGGGATACAAGTAGGCTGATTCTTGGGACTCCAGGTAGCTTACTCAGATGCTAGTAGTTGCAGCCATGAGCCAGACAGGTTGGCAGGTTTTTAGGCCCCTAGGTAGCTGGTGTGATGGGAGTGATAGCAGTCACAGTGGCAGGATAACCCTCTGTGTCCCAAGCAGTGTGTGCTGGGATTGTTGATGGCTGCAATTGGCTGGGTAGATCAGTCTCCAGGCCTACAGGTGATGTATGTAGGTGGGTGACAGTTGTGGTGGTAGCAGCTGGGTGGGTTGGTCTAACTGCAGCCTCCTGGGAGGAGTGTTTGTCTGTCAACAATGGTGGACTGGGCTGGGCAATCTCTGGCCTCCAGACTGTCTGTTCTACCATGGCAAGAGGGGTGAAGCCAGGTACTAGCTATTGGTAGGCAGGAGCAGGGGCAGGGCAGTCCCTAGGCCACCAGCAGAATGCTCTGATAGGAAGCAGCAGTGGCCACCCTGCTGCCCTGACACTAGGGGTGGGGGCACATTCAGTGATAGTAGCCCATGCTGGCAGGTGGGGGGCTGCAGCACACATGCCACTTGGACCTCAGCCCCAGTAGTACTTGGACCTCAGTCCTGAGTGTGGTACCCTGCGGTCACTTGTGCTAAGCCCTGGGATCAGCAGCTAGCTCTTCTCTTGGGCCTCAATTCCAGCACTGCTGGGCTCCAGGACGGTGTACAGTCTGTTGGGGACAGGGCTCTAAAATGACACCCTCAGCTCATCTAAAACAACTGGAAAAATAAATAAATAAATAAACAGCCTCTGCCCTGGGTGTGACAGCCTGAAGTCACTTATACCTAAACCAGGGGGCAGCTGATATTGCTTCTCTTGTGCCTCAGCCCCTGCACCACTGAGCTTCTGGACGGTGCGCAGTCTGTTGGGGGCAGAGTTCTTAAATGGCACCTTGCTGTCGCTTCTAAGGTCTCGGGGAATGTAGGGGGCCCAGCACAAGCCTCCTCCCTGGAGCGGTGCCATCATACGCTCTCCCGGCAGCTCCCTCTGTTAGTTCCAGGGCTCTCCTGTGGCTAGGATTGCAGGAGTCCACAGTGAGAAGGTGAGAATGTGGATCCCGGAGGTTCTGTCACTTACCCTTTCCCAATATTTGGGGCTCTCTCTCGGCCCCAGCTGATCCCAGCCAAGCAGGCCACCTCACTTCCTTTCCCTTCCTTGCTTTAGGTATCGCCTATCACTTTTCTGTTGAATTCCAGTGTTCTCTCTTGAATGATCTATTCAAAGTGTAATTATCTACTAGCTATTTCAGTTGTTCTTGGTGGAGGAAGTGAGTACAAAATGCCCCTGGTGAGCCATCTCAAGGCGGCTCCCTCATTCTTCTGTGTCTTCCACGTTACCTTAATAATAGCATTATGTAAATGACCCACAGAGACACACATTTTTTCTTCAGCTTATGCAAGTAAAACAGTACTTTATATAAGAGAGCTGTACGCTGTAGTTTATAGTCTTACTTTGGAGAAAAATAAACTACTGAATTGCTTTTGATTGAGATGAGGCATAGATCAAGGTTTCATTCAGCCTGAAGCTTACGCAATTTTCGAGTCCCTCTTCAAGAAAAAAGAACACCCAAATAGTAAACTTTTCCAAATTTATAGAAAGATGGGACCCTTACCTTGGTAAGGCCTCTTTGCAGGGCCCAAGAAGAAGCAAGTTAGGGTTTCTGAGGCTTCGTCTTTATCATCTTCACAGTAAATCTACTCTGACTAAAGTATATGATTGTGGAAATTTCTGAAAATGCTCCAGTTTCTCAAATTAATGAAAAATCTCTTTGGGTTGATCCTTGGAGATGGGCAATATTACAAATAATTAATTACCTGCACAAGATGATGAATTTTCTGCTATTGACAGTGTTCCCTTACTAAGTTTTATTTGTTGAAGTATGGTAATTTAAAGTCTAATATTTAGCATTTTTCAAAAGAAATAGACATAATTACAATTAGCCACTTTCATGAGACATGAGAAATGTAAGTAAAGGATTATACATATCTGAAAGCATTTTTTCTCTCAGTATAGATTTTTCTTCTAGAGACCTAATGAGTAAGAACATCGTGTCTTGCTTGTATTTACATACTTTCATGAGGAATGTTACATACAAATATTAGGTTTGACTGGTGGTTGAAAATGAAAATCAAGAGTAAAGCAAGGAAACCAAATTTAGAATAACTTCTCTATAACTGGGAAAAACAATCTTTTATGCCTTGCTTAGGTCCTCATGGTCAATAAGAAGACCATTAGACAATTTAGAAAATTACTATAGGTAGGAAATACAATCTCTACAGATAATTCTAGAAGAAACTTTTTTTTCCAGAACTTTGCAAAATAAGAAAGGAATTTCCTTAATTTTCTATTTTGACTACACAGCATTGGTCTTGAATTTTTTTCTTGTCTCGGGCACATAATTTTAATAGCCTAATGTTTGGCAAAGTTTTCCCCACTTCTTTCTTAGGATAAAGAATGAAATAATTAAATGGCCAAAAGAGGGAGGAAGGAGAGGTTCAGAATGAGGACTCTGGAAATGAGCTGTACCAGGAGGATCTGCTTTTTGGTCTTTTGAAGTCTTAATAATTGATGGGAGGAATATTCAAGACTAAGGGGTTGGCTTTCACTAAGAATTTGGGTAGTAATTCCTAAAATTGGGTTCCCTCCCATTTTCATACTTTATATGTTTGCTTTGGAACTGTCATGGCAATTTAAAGGGTGGAGAAATTTTA
Organism: Indri indri; assembly: GCA_004363605.1. NCBI lineage: Eukaryota > Metazoa > Chordata > Mammalia > Primates > Indriidae > Indri > Indri indri. Next base: position 105,848 of record RJWJ010002175.1, read on the forward strand.
AAACCACAATGCAAATGCTACAATATTTAGCAAAAGTTCATGTAAGATAGCAGAGGTAGCTGACAAGCCCATTGAACCCAGTTCTTGACTGTAGTTATCAGCCCCTCCAGAAAGCTTTTGCTTGAAGGTTGTTTACTTTAACACCTGCACCCGCTCTGCAAGGCCCTGTGTTCAGTCTCAGCCCTGTCTCCTAATCTCCTACTCTAACATAAGCACTTTACATGTTGTAACTTATGTAAGGATTATCTCATTATGGTTTCCATTTTACAGATGGGGAACTGAGATACGAGCGGAGAACTACTTTTCCCAAGGCTACACGGCTGGTGAGTGGTAAGAACTGAGTTGTGAACACTGCTTGAAGATACAGAGTTGGGCATTATCAGTAATTAAGCAACAGATAATGTCACAGGCATGGCTGAGTTGCTCAGGTTGCCTATAAGAACTGAGGGACATCAATTCCTAGAGGATCTATATGTTGACTTTAGATATCCAGGAAAATAAAAGCCACATTTCTGGTCTATGTGCATTTTCTGGAGACTATGTTTATAGCTTTGAGCTCCCAAAGTTCCGAAAGTATCACAGAGTGACTAAATATGAGGAGCATGGCAGAAACCTGGGGAGGAAATTTCACGAAAGTGGGAGCAGTCAGCAACGTGGGCTGCAGCATCCATGCAAGGACCAAAGCAAGCAGGAAGGCACTGGAGCATCAGCAGGAACATTGCAAAGGAAGGAAGGCGAGAAAGCAGATTGTGGTGGATGGTTGTGGACCCAGAAACCTGTAAGGCAGTCTATTCTGTTATAGAAGCTTGGCCATGAAGGAAAGGAGGAAGAAAGGGTTGTGGCTAGTTAAATAGGGAACCAAGATGAAGAGAAGAGTTTTAGTCTTCCAATGAGAAAGACTTGAGCGTATTTTAAATGTTGAGTGGCAAACAGAGAAAGAGAAATTGAAGATACGAAAAAGGGAGTAATATTTGGTGCAAGGTCTTGGAGGATGCAGAACAGATGGACTCCTAAGCACAGGTGAATAGAACATCTTGGATAGAACTGGGGTTCTGCTTTGAGATGGAGGAGTGAAGTGATGATGAATGTACAAATACCTAAGTAGGTAGAGGAGAAAACTCTAGCTTTCCACCATGAGAAAACAGAGGCTCAGATAAGCTAAGTGATTGGTGTAGGGTCTCCCAGCCAATTTGTAGCAGTTCTGGAACTGGAACCCACTGTGTTTTCCATGACATCAAGTCTTCTGCCAGTGAAAAACTCTCTCTTTCCTTGACCTCTAAGACAATAGGTTATTTTGGATCTTCTCAGACTTCTTTGAGCAACCCTTTTCTATTCCTTTTTCTGCATCTTCCCTCATCCCCATTTAATTATATTCTGTCCACTTCCGCCCCGCCCCCAGTGTGGAGTGTGGTATAGTTGAACAGTTAGGGATCTTCAAACCCTGACTCCAGTGCTTCCTAA
>RJWJ010002176.1:0-107193 GCA_004363605.1 Indri indri
TTGTTGATTTTCATGGTTTCTGTCTTTTACAGTAAAGGCTTTTCTCAAGTCCTGGTGACCCTTGGCTGTTACTAAAAAATAAAGCACTAAAATGCAAATTGGAGCTTCTTTGTCCTCAGGTGGGATTTATTAACTGGTGGTCTTTTCTGTGAATACCCAACATTTTGTCAGGAGAGCCCAAAAGTCAAGACCATTAGGTCTCTGCTTGGTGCTCTTCAATATTTCCAAAGAAATGTCCTCCTGAAGGTGTGTGTGCAGAGGTGCAGGGGCAGGTAGAGGTGGGCAGGGGTTGTGAGGAGGATATTTGGCCAAACTACCCATGGTCTGGCAGCTGAGAGAAGTGAGGAGCCTGGGGACCTCACTAGTCAAGATGTAGACTTTTATTCCATCTTTTTGTTTTCACTCTGGTGCCCTCTGCCTACTTTCAGCTGTGCCTCTGGACCCAATCTAAGGTTCAACTTCTCAAAATAATAAATTTCTGGTCTTCCCTCTGGGTGGGAGAAAGGCAGTTTCCTGGCTAAGTGCAGTGAAAGGGGGAAATTGACGGCTTATTTTAAAGACTTTTAACCAATTGCCTCATATGGGCTTGGCCCTATGACCCCACCCATTTTCTCCAGCCTTCAAATATATCTGCTGCCTCTATTCCTAAGCCTGCCTGAGCATCAGCAGAGTGAACCAGCCTGTTTCTTGGTGGCCTATGCCACCCCTTGTGGTCCCCGAGCTCTGGACATTCTGTACTTGGCTATACTCGTTCCCACTCATCGCTTCACTTTGAACTTTCCAAAAATGTTGTTGATATCCCTCGTGTATTCCTACCGCCTCCTCCATGCTCTCGTCTTTGCAGATTATGCCTTTTTGTTTTTGTTCTTTTACTGTAATTTTAGGCGAATATTTGAATATTAACCAGGATAAATGCATATTTTCAATCTTCCGTGTTCGATCAGAAGTGCCACTGAGTCGGACCCCTTCCCATTCCAAAACGGACATGATCGCATCTTAACTTTGGCAGAGGTCAGGCTGAGGGGAACCACGTCTCCTTCCTCTTCTCATCCTAGGCCCAGGAGTCAAGCTAGTGTCTCTGCTGAGCCCAAGTAGGCACAACGAAACAGTTAGTCATTGGCTCAGAAAGAGGGTATGACACAGCCATCCTTCCAATTACCACTGAAATTTTAAAAAATGGTATGCAATATACACTAACAATGGAATTAAAACAATAAGTAAAAGTTGAAAGCAAAACCTGTCAATGGTCAAATAAATTAAAGGGTAAAATCCCTCAATGGAAAAGACTTTTCTGAGAAAAATCTTGGAGAATATATACTATCTGATAATTTCCAATTTTATCTTAATTATCAGAAAATTTTACATATAAGATTGGATGAAACACATACACACTTCCAGGCACACACATACACACACACACACACCAAAATTTAAAAAAAAGAGCAAAGAATACTCTTCTCATTAACCCAATAAGAAATTTTAAAAAATGAATATAGTGCTATAAAAATTCAAGTTTTCATGCACCTACTATGTGTTGGATAGTGGTAATGGCTCATAGTAAAGAGTGAAGCCAACCCCCCTTTAGTAATATAAAGCCTCATCATTATAGTGACTTGGGGATAGCCAAATCTAGTTAATACGCCTTCTTGGTTCCATGGAGCATGCTACAATCTGTGCCAGATGCAATTAAAGAATGGTTCGAATGGCAATCTGTAGAGCTTTGAAGATATCCGTGGGAAATAGGCTGCTTGGCTGTTCATTACCGTGGTAATAGATTAGAAGTGACATTGGTTTAAAATAAAAACAACAACTCATCATTCTGGTCCAGTTGACCAATTAGGGCATTCACACTTGTCATACTGCAGTTGCACAATTGTTGGCATTATTTTTCATCATATGATGGTTATGGGAAAGACACACAGTACTTTATAGGTGATTATAATATCTCCACTTCTGCCCAAATTAAAGCCTTCATGCCTATGAGAATATGTGTTTATGTACATGGGTGAAAAGGAGCAAACCATTCATTGGTGGTAAAGAAGAAATGGGTTGATACTTAAAAAACAGATGTTGAAAACCACAGATACCCAGATACTGAGGAAATATATTTGTACGGGCTGCCTCATTCCATCAACCATAACATAAATGAGAAGAATTATAACTACTAGAATAAGAAACTTACAGTCGCCTGCCAGAGGTCTATTCTTGTCATTCCAGATATCCAGGGAAAGCCCCTTTTGTAATAATTCATAAAAAGAAAGCATAAATATCATAGCATAAAAGTTTGCTTATGTTTGCCAATTATGTTTGCACCACATGTATTTTCCAATAAGCTCTAAAAAAGATGAAAAAAATCATTTTTGTATTTGCATTCTGTATATTACTTCATACAAGTTTTATTAGCACCTTAGATGACTAACGATATGGTGAGGAATCATTGTAGCAGTGAACAATTAGCTCTTCAAAGATATTTCCAAAATTTAAGTAAATAGTCTTCAATTTTCTTTCTGTAACATGAACATTGAGGTTAGGAAGGAGACTACACATAGACACGACATGCTTTGAACTTAATAAAACCTGGAACGATCTAAACTAAATCACTGGAACTCAAATCCTCAGCCTTCTTTCTAAGCAGTAGCTCAATCAGGTAGGCACAGGTGACCTGTTTAAAGAAAGCTAAATGACATAGGGGTTAGGTAGTTAATATTGGTAAACTCTAGGCAGGATGCTGTTACAGATTTCAATGTAGAAGAATGCCCTCCTTCCAACTCGACGTTTGTTTTGGTTTCATTTTCTCCCAATTATCAGTTATAAATGTTGACTCCTTATAAAATAAAAAGAGCCACTTCCAAAGGACTTCCATCATCACCACCATTTCCTCCTCAGCAGTCCTCACTTCACCCTCAAACCCCTGACCCCATCTCTTTCTTCTGAGTGTAGGGTAGCAAAGGTGGTGGAAATAAGTGCTATAGACTCGAGATTAAAATTGGAAGGTGAAGATCCACTGTATGCATTTGTTACACAACATAAAGTAAGGGCACAAGGCAATGGCGGGGGGGGGGGGAAATGGAGACAACTTAATTGCTTTAAATTACTGTAATTGTTAAGTCAATAATAGAGTAATTCCTAAAATCTAGAACTCCTTGGGAGTTCCGTTTGTAACGATTCCACCGAAGATGCTCACATGTAGTATCTACTGAATCAGTGCTTTTCAAAGATGCCTGGAGGTATAATTTACCTCTATTAAAGGCAAAACACTAAAGTGGACATGGCTCATGGGTTTGTTTTGAGGATAGTTTTGTTTAATTTGGGCTGCTGGTAAATAGTTTAGTTGCTTGTTCTTACTGATTTTAGCTTAACTCTACCTAAGGACTCAATGCACAATGCAAATGCAATTTTCTAAAATGTTGATGGCTAATATCCTGGTTATAAGCATAATGCTATAAGTCTATAGTATACACATTTAATTTTATTTTTATTATTCTTCGCTGACAACATATGGATTAAAAAAATAAACATTACTTTCTGTGTTATGCTTTCAGTGCCAAATTTTTATTCATTTGCACAGATATTAAGGGCAACTTCTGCTGTTCCTATGCTAAGCGCCAGACACTTGGGCAGAAATAATGCCAGGTCCTTGCCATCAAGGGAGAAAGAGATGGGGAAAAAACTGGTTGCAAAACAATTTTAAATGAATAAGCTCAAGGTAGAGGTGGAAGTAAACATACAGTACACAAAGGAGTTGAAATAATTAGAAAAATCAAGAAAAACTTCAGAGAAGATGGATTTTGAGCTAAGCGTTGAAGGCTAGCTGAGGTTTTCCTGGGAAAGTGAGAGAAGAAGGATACTTAAGGCCTGAGCAAAAGCAGGAGCAAATGCACAGAGGTGTGAATCTGGTGGCTGGTTGGAGGAATGACCTAGTTTGGTGAAAAGTAAGGGTCATTGAGAAGTTTAATAGCAGACATATTACAAAATACGGTTTGGAGGCAAACCACATAGATACTTGAATGCCATGGTAAAACACTGGACAGTGGTGTAAGAGATAGCTCATTTTTCCCTAAGGTTTAAGAACAGTGGTTTTTAACCAGGGAAAATTTTGCTCCCAGGGGACATTTGGCAATGACCAGAGACAATTTTGGTTGTCACAACTGGGGGAAGGGATGTTGCTAGTATCTAGTGGGTTCAGGCCAGAGACGTTGCTAAACATTCTACAAGGCACAGAACAAACACCCGCAACAAAGAATTATTCAATAGTCATAGTACCCAAATGTCAATAGGACTGAGGTTGAGAAACCCTGGTTTAAGAAGATCTTTCTTATGGCACTGTGAAGGATGGAATAGAGTGGGGGAAGGGGGCCCCAGAGGCCTGTTAGAAAACTGCAGTCAGAGTTGGAGTGAGATGAGGAGGACCTATGAGGCAGCAACAGTGGGTTTGGCACGTTGCGAGTAGACATAAGTAGGCCAACTCTGAGAAACTGTGAAGAAGAGGCAATGTTAACAGTGTTGCTCAGAGAGTAGTTCATGGAATTATTTCAGCTTGTTATTTAAAAGTTGAGAAGCTGGAGACTCACCTTCCCCTACATATTCGGAATCTCTGAGCAAGGGACCATAATGTGCATTTTCCACAAATTTCTGGAATGATTTTTAGCAGGAGTTTTACCACAAGTCATTGATTCCTAAACTTGTTTTCTAATATGTTGGGCTGCTTATAATTATCTCCAAGGTTGTCATAATTTATTTTTAATCTCATATTAGAAGGATACATGTCCCAGATCTGTGAAGTAGGGACATAAACCAAACACATTTAGGATGTTGGAAAAACCAAAGGCAGAGTTATGCCATCTGTATGTAGGAACTGTGGGGTATTTATATAAAAGGCAATGTCTCTCCTGTAATAAGAAGCACCTCTGCCACATGCCACATGCATGCTTTGTCCCATGCTGGGACCATCGCCAGTTTTGCCCCCTCTTGCCGGGTCAGCACATTCTGAGATGAATGGTTAATTCAGTGCTGCATGCTTTCACCAGGTCACTGCATCCCAGGGAGAAATCAGACATTGGCCTCGTAGTTGCCAACATGTTATCAGAGTTCTCTCTGAGTGAGAGTCAGGGTTAGAGGTAATATTTATTTTCTTCTTTGTGTGTAATTATTTCCCAAAAGGCCCTCAATGAATTAGCACAACTTTTGTAATACAGAAAGGACATACAAAATAAGTTGTAAAAAAGCAACTGGAAGAGTTTGCCTTTGGGCACTGTCCCTGCAAGGGATTCTTATAAACTATACGCTAACACAGACAGACTCCCTAGGAAGCCCTTCATTATGGAGTGGCAAAAGATGGATACCTACAGGGGATGAATCTCACTGTAAATATATGTGCCTATATTTCTTGAGATCCCTAAAATATGTTTTTAAATACAGCCCAGAAACAGCTTCCCAAAGGCTGAAAATCAAGTTCCTTTAGATGAATCACATTAGGCAAAATGTTGGGACATTCAAGACCCACAGATGTCAGAGCTAAAATTGTAGTCATTTCCAAATGCGAAATAACTCCTAGGCTCTTGCCCCTGATATACACAGAATGTTCCAGCCTCTCTGTACTTGTCCTGCAAATTCAGCCCCTTTCCAGAGATGAAAATACCCTATCTCAGAAGTCAACAGAACTCGTCTTCTACACGGAGGAGTAAGCATAATGTGATTGGAGTGCATAGGCTTCTGGGCAAGAAGTGCTTTAAGTACTAACTTTGCTAGTTGCTAGTGGTGTGACCTTGAGCAAATCACATCTCCTCTTTGGATGTCAGTTTCTTCTACCATAGGGCTCAGGTCGATAAATGAGATGCTGCGCTTGAGAGCAGGATCTGTGAATTGTGAGGAAATAAATTTTCTGATGTCTTTGGCTCATATGAGTTTACCTACCTATATTGATGAAAATCACTCAAGTCCCTTTAGTGGAGGGGAAATTCTTGTGAGCCTAGAAATTGACTAGAATTGGAATGGGAAAAGCATTGGAAACTATTCTTTCCAGCTCTTTCATAGGCCACTTGATTTCTCTCTTATACACAGATTTCTGCTTCTAACTGCATAGGTTCTATAGAGTACTGTGACAATGTGTGTATGTTTCTCTCTCATTTTCTGTTAATACATAAACATTGCTGCCTATTTGAAACTTTCTCTACCTCAGGACTTCTCTGCATTGGTTCTCCATGCTTCCTGGTTCATTTTTTTCTAAGTTCAAATTTCCAAGGAAAGGAATATCATTGGTCAGCTCTTTGGGGGCAGTACAAAAGACAAAGATAGTGGCCAACATGTGGAATTTTTGCTTCTGAGTCAGGCGCTACCACCAGTCCACTAGTCTATTCAGCTATGACCATGGGGATGGGTGTGGGTGTGGTATCACAATAAAAGTGGCCACACGTGGTCAGACAGGCACCAACAGATCTCTAGGAAGTACATTGGTTTGAGAACTTCTCTGTAACTCCTGGCATTAGCACTCTTCCATATATATCATTTTATAGTTTGATACTATCTCATTATTATTATGTTATAGGAAACACATATGTCCAGGATATTGTCTTAGGAAATGTGATCCATGGTTTAAATGGTCCCCAGTTGCAAACAAAGTCATCACTTCCTGAAATGAAGGAGTCAGCCTTCTTTACCCTTTGTTCTTTAAGGTATTGTGAAGTCATTGAGAATGGTTGTTACAACTTGCCCCCAAGCATCCTTTCAAAGTCATTTGGTGGAATCTTTAAGTGATAACTACATCGATAATTTAATGTAGGGTTCATATGATCAACAGTATAAAGTGAGGAGACACCAGGAGTGGGATTAGGTTTAAAACTAACTTTCAGGAAGCAATGTGTTTCAGAATATTTGGAATTGCTTGCTAAGTTTGAAGTTTGGGTGTCATTCTGAAAAAATAAGGCACCCAAATAGCCAGTTGAGCAAGTAGAAACCAGTGACCTTATCTGAGTCCTAAGCCTCCACACCTGCAGTTGTATTGATGTTCTAACATCCAGGGATGGAAAGGAAAGAGAACCAATATTGGCTTTAGAAATTCATTTCCAGCCATGCCAAATAGCTTTGACATTTCCTGTTTGGAGATATTATTTATATCAGCTCTTCCCAGTGCAGCATTTTTCACTGTCTGATTTGTGACCCTGCTAGAAATATGGCAGACCTAGGAGTTCCAGGGAATAAGGGCTCTTTATCTTCCAATAACACCAAAGACATGTAACCAAATTAGCTAAAGTGAGGACCCGGTCATGCCAAGAGACTAAGTTAATGTGTTTAGTCAACTGGCTTGGACTGAGCACTCTGTGTGGCCAAGGATTTATGAGATAAGTTATCTTTTACTCATTGATACAATCCCTTTAATATGTTCACTCTTAGTCTTTTGGCTGACACAGCTACCTTATTCTCTAAGAATAACTTCCTAGAACTTTAAAACTTGGTGATAATGTTATTTTCAGAGCGTACTTTATGACTATTTAAGATAATTCCTTCATCTGCTAAGCAAACATACTGATTGCCTCCATATGCCAGATACTGTACTAATCGTTTAGGAATCAGATGAGAGATACAATTCCTACCCTCAATGTAGTCATAATCTGGACAAGGTAGTAGACAGAAAATCTCAGGAAACAGTAGAAAAATTGGCAGGTTTTGGTATCACTTGAGAGAGATGGGAAAATTCTAAAGGCAGTGCTCTAAAGGAAAATGCAGAAATGGCCAAAAGCACCATTGCAATGTCGCCTTTCATTAGCCCATAGAAGAGATGTAATTATTCTTCTAAGTCTTCATTTGCTGTTTGAGGGCAACAAATTAAACCCCACTAATCTACCTCACTGGATGGTACTTACCAAACCTAAGAGGCTTCAATTATCAACAGCTTAATAAACTTACTAATCTGCATTAAATGAAATCCTTTGCAAAATCACATTGAAACAATGCCTAAGTCATAATCAGCCTGCCTGGTACCTACAGCCTGCTGTGGCTGAGCCCCAGAATGCACTGTGTAATCAAATTCCATGTTACTTACATCTCGGAAAATTCCTAATAGGTTTTTTTGGGGGGAGGGAGGGCACATTAATTCATAGAGTGCCCTTGTAATCTGAAGAAAATTGACATTTAGTTATAAGTCAAGCAAGAATTTCATTTAAAACTGCTTAAATTCAACCACCTATTATGATAAAAAGAAAGCTTAAAAGACTGTTTTAGACTCTATATGTCGAGCCAGTGCCCCTATGCTAATGAGTCCTCATATGACACTCTTAAAGAATCCAGGGTTAGACTTGATTATACGAATGTATCAAATCATCACATGTACCCAGAAAATATGTACATCTCATATGTATCGATAAATTTTTTTTTAAAACAGATTAAAAACACTTGTAGGTCATTAAAGAAAAGAATCCAGGGTTGTCATCATGTTCGTCAATCCCAACCACAGTCCCTTGTGAGGTAACCAGAGATGGGCAGTATTCTTTGTTGGCAAAAGAAGAAACTGAGACAATGGAACAATTTGTCCCTAGTCATACATAGCTGAGAACACGAGCAGGCTACCACTTCATCTCTCTGCTCTGTTCAAGTCCAGGGAAAAGAGGACTGTAAGAATAGAATCACTAATTGAGTGATTGAGAATGTCACACAGATATTCTCCAAGATACTCGTGTTGATACCTGACATGAAAACCCAAGCCGATAGTAACAATGTCACGAGGAACTCACCAATGAGCAGAGCAGTTCAGATGTGCATCTAAGAATACAAGACAGGGAGCCATAAAATTAAGCCAAATAAAGCATTTCAGAATTTTGTCCTCAAATTTATGGACTAATTAATCATTTAAAACTGTCCAAGATGCACACAACTAGACACTCATGCAAATACCAACTAAAATCAACCCATTTAGGTTTCTGTTAGCACAATTTTTATTGTTTTGATGTAGAAAATGCAGAATTTTCTCTTTGGGTAAGACAAAAGCTAACAAGGACCATCATTTAAAAGCTACCTAAGTGATAAAATCTGATCTTCTCCGTTATCTTGAGTTGTGTTGACTAAACTTATTTTTCAGATAGTCTGCATCACCCTGTATTTTCTAAGGCTTGGGAAATCTTGAGCAAAGGGAAGGTATAACATGTGATCTAAATTCAGTGAGAAAACATAATTGATGAGCAATTATTCTATTTAACAAATGGCTGACTTTAAATGACATCCACTGATATTAAGAAAAGATTTTGTATACCCCAAAAATAGCATTTGAAAATCCACAGCTTCCCTACGATTTTTTCCTTAGACCATGAAACAGCAATTTGAAGGCCCAGACATTCAAGAATGGTAGTGTGGACCCATTATCCTTCAAACGAGTTAATAGGCTGTAATGCCAACAGAAGGAAGGGCAGAGAGTTAATACATTTTTTGTGTTTTAGAGCACGTTATCCGTAACATAGAATTTGTAAATTCAAAACTTGGAGTGTGTCTACCAGTCTAAAATCAAAAGCACATGTCTGTGTGTGTGTGCACATACAGCATGCATTGCACATGTGATTCAATGTAATCTCTCAGTTCCGTGGCAATACCTTAACCCTGACAGTTACATTTTGCCAGGTATTTTAAGGCTTGACAGTTTCACAAATGCAGAACATGTTAGGAAAATATTCTAATGGAGCAAGGTGTTCCATTCATGAACATCTTAAAGAATGCTCCATCCACAGTTGAATGATCTATTTTCTCAGTGACTATACAATACTATCCATTATTTTCACAAATGTTTATTGGGGTTGTACCAGATGCCAGGCACTTGGGGTCAGGGGAGAAAGCTAAAAGGTAATAGATATGGTCCCTGCCCTGGATGAGCTTAAAGTATAGCAGGATGATATAGGATAACTTCACACTATTAATTGGGATAGAAAGTGTTAATGGGCGGGAGAAAGAACAAAGTGCTTGGAAGCTCAGGGTAGGCAACAAACACTTTCCAGTGTAAAGATTTAGGAAAAACAGGGTGAAAAAGGAAAATTTAAGCTAAATCTTAAAAAGCAGAAAGTACAAGAACAGGTAGTTAAATTGAAACCACCTCCCTGAAGTTATGGAAATAGGGAAGGACAAAAGTTATTGAATTCAATGAAATGCAACAAAAAATCATTTAAGTGCCTACTCTATGCTAAGAGAACCAACTATATCCCAGGCCCAACTCAAATACCTCTCCCAGCCAAAACTGGTCTTCCTTCTTCTGAGCATCCCTGGCTTGTGTCTCTGCTTCTCTGTGTCACTGCCTGCCTGTGTTCTGCTTTCAAGCTCTGTGACATTGAACCAGTAGCTTAACCTCTACGGCTTCAGCGTCCTTACCTGCAACACGAGCATAATAAAAGCACCATTTCACAAGTTTGTGATGAAGTCCAAATTAGTTAATACATGAAAATAAGTAGGCCAATGCAGGGTATATTTTAAGGGCTATAATTATTAAATATTATTGTAGCTTTTGCTGCATCTGATTGATTTCCCTCCAGAACAGTGTTCTTCCCACTTTAATGTAAAGAAATCATTTGGGGATCTTATACAATGCAGGGCAGATTCAGTTGGTCTGGGGTGGGGCCTCGGAATCTACATTTCTAGCAAGTTCCCAGACACTGCTGCTGCTGCCAGACCATGCACTATACACCTTGTGGTTCATGAACTGGTACTGGCCCACAAGCCATTTGCGAATGACAAGAGTACAAAAATTAAGAATAACCATTTAGAAACTTATATAGCAATTTTCCATTGCCACAGAATCCAAGTGAATGATCATTTTATGGCATTTTACAAAACTACCAGTTTGTAACAGCTTGAAAATTAAAAACAAACAAACAAAAAATTTCTTTACCACAAATCATTTGAGAAACATTGTTCTAGAATACAGCATAAACTTAAAAGCAGATACAAGGACTGTGTAAACATTTGTGTCTCCTTAGAAACTAAAAGAGCTTTGCACAGTTTGGTTTTCAACAGATATTTTTAAATACGTGAGTGGATTAATTAAAAAATAAGTGAATACAGCTCTGATTGCTCATTTTCAAATTCTCTGTGTAATGACTAAGGTTGGAGCTCCAGGTTGATCAACCTTAATGACTTACAATTAGCAACTCCACAGCTAAGCTTCTGTTTACATTTTATTCATAATGATTGTTTAAAGAATTCTGCATTAGAATTGTAAGCACAGTGAAGTGTTTCCTCTACCTGGTGTTATCCTGTGAGATATTAGATTTGTACATTTGTAAAAATGCATGCCCATTTTCATAATAGTTCACTTTCAAACAATTAACATCAGGATCTGAAGTAAGATAAGGTACATACATGTATGGGGGTGAATATGAGTCCCGTATTTCATTGTCATTCTTCATCTACTATGGCCTCAAGTAGAGTCAGTATTTAACAATAACGGACACAGCAGTGCTCCATGTGGTACTCAAAGAAAAAAAGTGAAAGGGAAAAGGAATAATTTTTCACACAAAAGAAACATATTATTTGGGGGATCAACTAGTACTATATCATATGCCTTCATCAATGGTGACAGTTTTAATGAATAGTCACAAATAGCATTTTAATATAGACAGATCCCACAATCAGGGATTTCATGGGTATGTGTTTGTGTGTGTGTGTGTGTTATGATTTTTCTTTTGCAGTTATATCAAAATTATATCACCAGCTAGAAACAAAGTATCATTTTCCTGGAAGAAGTTAGTTTTCTACTAAATATTGAAGGAACCTAAGGAAACAGGGTTTGAGGTTTAAATTGACAGACAAACAAGGATACTTGGTCTGTACTCCATGATTTCCCAGTGATTAATCACTTTATAATTACCTTATTTACCAAATAGTGTCACACTCATCCCTCATGAGTAAAACAGGAATCTTTAGGATAAATCACATTATTAAATAAAACAAATTTGTAGGGAACTTTCAGGTCCCTGGAGAGAGGTGTTCTGAAATCTCTACACAGAAAAATTTACATTTGAAATATCAAGTTGCCCGTGATTCCTCCCCAACCCCCCACCCTAGGTTATGAATATTATTTGCTTCAACAAATAGCATTCAAATTAAAAACTAACTTATAACATGATATTTTTCACTCTTCTATCTTTTTATTTGGAGCAATTGAGGATCCGAAAGAAGTTCGGTGTGGCCGAGGTAGTGAGTTGGGTCAGCTTGGCACAGGGAGAGTTTGGAGACGTGAGCTGGGATGTAACTATGAAAGGACTCTGAGACCCATGAAGGAATCTGGATTCTGTTCTAGAAGTAATAGGAAATCACTGAATGATTTTTGTGGTGGGGGAGATGGAGTGCCATGAGCTAATTCATCATTTTAAAAGATAATCAGTAAAACTATTCTGTATGGTAATGATGGAGAGCTGACACTATGTACTTGGCAAAACTCATAGAACTGTACTACATAGTGAGTGAACCTTAATGTAAACTACGGATTTTAGTTAATAATAATAATAATAATGTATCAATATAGCAATAATGTATCAATTTCTCAATTGTAATAAATGTGCCACACCAAGGCAAGATGTTAAATAATACGGGAAATTGTGGGGAGAGGTGGAGGGAGAGAGTATATGAGACTCTGTACTTTCTGTTCAATTTTTTGTAAACCTAAAACTGCTCTAAAAAAAAAGTCTATTAATTAAAGGGGAAAAAAAAATAACTTGTTGCTGGGCAAAGAATGGATTTGGGGAACCAAGTAAGAAGCCAGAAAAGAATTCTTTTAAAAATTAGAATAGCTTCTCTCAGAAGAATCTTGCTATCAGAAATTCATTTTGGTATCAAATATTTTATTTATATATATATATTGAAAATTTTTTAATTTTTATATTTTAAAACATTTTTAATTGACACATAATAATCATACATATTTATGAGGTATACAGTGATGTGATACATACACTGTATAGTGATCCTACTAAAATTCTTCACACTTACTTTTGGATTTATATTCATTTCTATGTGCATTACGTTTAAATTAATGTATTTAGAGAAAGTTAATATATGTATTAGTATCTTCTAGGACCTAAAATCTTCCAGAGATATTTTAAATTAACATACTAAGGTAAGAATAAATCAGTAAGATGCAGGCTTTGGTAGCAAGTTGTAGGGAAAGACATTGACAATATTTTAAAGCTAAGCCTAATAACCTTGAACAACCTTAAAACTATACTATTAGAGCAATATAACCAGAGGCTGAATTTATTCGGGTGGCTTTATTTTCTACCTAGCAATCTTAGTAACTTGACAGAGAAATATGACTATCAGACAGAAATGCATTTATGCTGCATTAACTTAATACCTAATAATTTTTCATTTCCAAAGAGTAATAGGAATAGCATTACATTTATATTGTTGGGATTGTCTGCTTGTAAGTTGCTCCTGATGATACAAATGGGATTGATTTGTTTTCAGTCCCTCCAGTTAAATAATTCTTGATCGTTAGTTAAAGAAAAAAAAAAACCAATTTACAAATCATGGGCAGTCTCTGCATATTCTGACCTGAATGCTGATCAAGATTTGATTTATCATTTGGTAGGGAATGAAGGCAAGTGAATACCAAGTTCTGCTCTCGAAAACTCTCTCAGTGGAACAGCTAGAAATGCCAAGTTGTTAATGAATTGTAATAATGTCTTAATATTTGAAGTCTTATTGAAATAGAATTTTGCACATGTGCAGAATTGCTCAACCAGGGACATTCTTAAAAATGACTGGAGTCTGGTGAGAATTCTTTCAGGGATTATTTATTAATTCAAATCTTCTTATGTACTTTGTGCTTAGTAGACACAAAACTTTGTGCTTAGCAGACACAAAACTTTGTGCTTTGTACATTTTTGTTTGTTTAGTTATCAAAAGAATAATAGTTCCATGAATTTGTAAAAATTAAAATTTAAAAAATCTCTTATTTTCAAAAAGCTTCTGTGCCTAACTTTGTACACAACAATGAGGGACGAACCAAAAAGCTGTGAGGTTCTGATGCCCAGAACCCTGACCTCTAGAAACTGGGGCTGACCTTGAAGATCACTAAGATGAAGTCACTGCCTAAGGTCACACACCTAGTTGTCAACAACTCGTGGCTAGGATACATACCTTCAGATTCCTCGGTCATGCTTCCACCAGGTTCTGCCTTCTTACTGCTTTGAATGGATAAAGAAAATAGGGATTTCAGAAATAAAATGTTATGCATAAATTTAAGTCTGTACCTGGTGAGGATAAAGAATTTGACCTTAGAATTGAAATCACCCATTGAATAAAATAAATCAGTATTTCTACCCAGAATACTTTAAGGTAGTTAGGAATGATGATAAAGAAAATAAAAATAATAAAAATTTAAATATATATATAGAGAGAGAGAGGCTGAGAGAGACTAGGATTTCCTTGTAGTTAATCCAGATGTGACAACTCTACTACAAGTACTATTGCAGCTATTTATCCATTCTCACCTTCTGCTTTTCTCAGCATCTTTGTCCTTCCAGGGCAAAAGAGGTAATAACATTAAAATCAGCCTGTCAATCTACAACATTACCTGTCACATAAATTCCACATTTCTACCTAACAAAATTGTTCCAATTTTATAACTCAGCAGATTTCTTTGGCTCCTGACAAAATCAGAATGGTACCAGAGTGAGTTGTGGAAGGTAAACAGAATTGAGGACTTAAAGGATGACATTATGTTGCTCTAGCTTTGAATTTACTTTACAGAAAACAAAGTTCTATTTTCCACCAGCATAGCCTCCATGAACATAGAAAACCCTCTGTTCACCGACATGATCACAGCAATATTGTTTCTATGAAATGATCCACCATTTAAAATTTCCTGGCCTCTGAGGACAACATGAAACCTCAATCTTATAGTACTTTTTGGTCATAATCTTTTCTTTCATTTCCTCCATCTTCAAGTAAAATTTATCCTATTCTTATTTTTTTAAGACGTATACCAGTTTCATAGGGCCAAGACTACTGTTGTTATGTTTTTTGGCTGACAAAGGCACTCTAAGTGTATGTGTGTGGCTTTTAAGTTTTTAAGTCATATGTGTAGACACAGCTATTGTATTGAAACAGATGTCTAATGCTTGATCATAAATAGGATACTTTTGAAATAAAAACCTACATCCTTATTTCAGTTTTTCCTCACAGTCTTTTAAGCTTGATGAAGTGTGTCTATTTTTATTAAGAATAGAATGACTAAAATGTACTTATTCTACCACAAAGAAGAAAAACATCATTCAGCATTCCTAAAATCAGAGTATAAGGGATGCAGGGCTCTCAATACCCTAATGGAAGCAAAAGAACTTTGATTCATCAAGCTAAGCCTAAGGCTGATATATAACTTTTCCATGATGTTCAACCTCTATAAGCCCCAGTTTGTTATTTGTATACTAGAAATTTATTATTATCTGCCTTACAGAGTTATTGTGAAGATTGCATGAAATTCTATAAAAGCATTCTGTGAACTATTGAATACTTTATAAATATAATGTATTATTACCAAGTGATGATTAATTATGTCATAAGGAAGAAACAAATTTCCAAAGAAACACAAAGATATATTTTTAAATTGTTTATGGAAATGTCTATGTAGAATAACCATTCTACATAAAAATTCTGAAAATATTTGAGTGTAATTTGCACAGCATGACCTATTGATCAAAGATAAGTTTTATTTATAATTGTAAAGCATAATTTATAGAATCTTTTCCCAACCAGATGATAAAAATAAAATTTAACTTTATGTTAAGGTATATATGATTTAAGTTTAGAGGCTATAAAGTAAATTGTAGTACAAACGATTTCGGTCCACAAAAATATTAGCCCCTAAAGGTGAATTTTAGGAAGGAGGAATTGCTATTCCCCTAGAAACAACGTTAAAAATGGAGTAAGGGAGAAGCGAAGTGTCCTTGGTGAGACTACAAAACACTAGTTATACCGTAATTCTGTAGACGTAGAGTTTTGTATATTTGCCATGGAAAGTGGCAATGTATGATTACAAATATTAAAATGTGAATATAATGAGAGGCCAGCCAAGTCCCTCAAAGGACACAATGCTTTATGCAGAGTTTGGAACAGCAGAGAGACATGCACCTAAGTGCAGAGGAGGAACCCAGTGTTCCAGATGAAGGGACAACATATTCGAAGGCTGGCAAGTGTAGAACAACATCGTACATTAGGGGAACAATCAGTAATTTGGTTTGCTGGAGCATAAGTGTGTGAAGGTTTGTAGAGAAATGAAGAGATTTGAATAAAGATACTTCCAGAGCCAGATGCTGAAGGCTTTAAATGCTGAGCTGACCATGCTGGGGCCTGGGACGGGGAGGGCAGCCACTGAAGGGTATTGATCAGGGGATGGCACAATTGATTGTTTTAGAAAAAACATGCTGATGGCAGTGTGCTCTGGAGGCAGCTGCTTTGTCATGGTCCTCTAGCATTGTTAAGTTTATAGGTCAATGGCAACTCTAAATATTAGAGAACACAATGCATGCATTTTCATGCATTAGAATAAAAGCAAGGAGGCTAAGGGACATTTAAGAGGGGCTGGTCCCGTGTTTCCCAACCTTCCGTCACTTTTGTGACACCATCATGGTCTTCTCTTATCTACAAATAATTTTTACTCAAATCTGTTAAATATCAAGGGGCTCATTTTTTCACAACTCCAAAAGGAAAAATTATATCCTCAAGCAATAGCATTTGTTAAATTGCAGGTTTAACTATCCCTTGTACGTTATATATTAACATAAACCCAGATTAAAAGAAAAATGCCCATCTGGTTACCACCCTAAAACCCCCCTTTGGGAAATACTGGTTGACCGGATGCCATCATTTTCCAAGTGAAGAATTGATGTGCAGGGAAATCAGATGATTTGCCCGAGTCCTCTGTGTGCCTACCATGTGCCACAGTTCTAGGTCCTGGGGCAACAGCAGTAACAGAACAAAATCACTGTCCTGGGAAACTTGCATGCTAGTGGGGGACACAAACAAAAAACAAACACACAAAGACATGGCATAATGCCAGGTAAGGTGAAGGGCTGTGAGGGAAACAGAAGGAAGTAAAGGACTAAAGAATGACGTGTGGTTCCTTTAGATAGCATGGTCTGGAAAGACTTCTGAGCCATCCAGATGTGTTGAGGGAGTGAGTCGTGGTATAGCTGAGGATAGAGTTGTCTAGTTCCAGGAACAACTAGAACAAAAGCCCCTAAAGGAGAACTTGCCCAAAATGCTTGAGGAAGAACAAAGACGAGTTAGTGGTGATAGCATGAAAGCCTGATTTTTAAGACCATTATCACCCACTCCTTTGACATCCCTGTTTTATTGGAACAGAGCCGTGTTCGTTTGTTTATACGTTGTCTATGGCTGCTTTTGCGTTACAACAGAGTATCAGTGCAGAGACTGTATGTCCTGCAAAGAGCCTAAAATATTCAGCATCTGGCCCTTTGCAGAAAATGTTTGCCAACCCCTACTTTATATCACGCACCTTGTTGTTGTTGCTGTTGTCAAATTTGGACTTCACAGAAAAAAATGCTTTGGACATCTTTATAATAACGAAATACGCATTTTCCTTGTAAAAGAAAATCTAGTTTCTACTGGTAGAAAATCTGATTTTACTTTTTAAAAATTAAGTTGTATACCAATAGAAACGTTTTAGTATATTCTCTTCAGCTGTAATTATTCTTTAATGATGAATTGGGAGAATAAGGCATCTGCCGTCGCATTAAGATAGGAGTGAAAACAGCCACAGTTAGCTTATGCTTATGGTTTCCTCTTATTAGTATTCAAATTACACTCTCTCCAAACTACATCTGAAACAGACTAGTAATGTTCCCTGTCGGGAGGGAGTTGCATTGTTGGGTGATGCACAAGATTTTAAAAAGACCCACATGGACAGTGTGGCCCAGAGCTACAAGTCTCTTCGGAGCTAATTACTGTCTCAAATCGAAGAGTCCTGAAAATTATCTGCAACCTCCTATGAAAAAATCGCTGCATTGACTTCACCTTGGGCTTCCTTTTTCACTTAAACAAAATGCCCAGGGTTCTGGTAGCAATATTTTTATCTTTAGTGTAACGTTCATGGAAGGTGCCTCATATTCTGTTTCCTACTGAGTATTCATTTCTCTTTAGAATGGAAAAATAAGCAACAACAAAAAACACAAGTAAGACTAGAAAGAATAGGGTAAAAATAATACATGGGCAATATTTAAAGACTCAGTATGTAGGTAATTGAACTCAAGATTTAAAGTAATTCAGATGAAGAGTTGGAGTAGTATCTAGTGAAGAAGGAAGTTGAGAAAACTGAATTTTTAAAATGTATCGTGCATCGGGAAGATTATCTACAACCAATTTGTGTAGTCTCGGGACACACTACAGCCTCCTAGCTCCGTGTGTCTTTCAGGTGTTTGCCCACCAGCTCTGCTCTCCCCGCCCCTCTCCTCCCGCTCCAGAAAGCTCACCCTGCACGTTATAAAACTTTCTTTTCCAAATCTTTTCCGCTGAGCCCTCTATCTTTTCACTGAATTCTCCTTCCTTAGTCACTTCCTGAGCTACTCATTCCTGATCACCTCCTATTATCATAAGGTAGAGCTTGACAGCTGGAAAAGAAGATTTTCTGACTACGAATCTATGGTTATAGGAGAAAACTCTGGAAAATATGGAAAAGCAAAAGGAACAAAATAAAAATCAGCCACCGTTACCACCTTAGAATATTTCCTCCCTACAATCTCTGGATCTATTTAAAATTTGAAATTTTTCTGCACTTAACTGTTGTATGACCTGCTTTCATATAACAACATGAAAATGTTTATTTCTCTGTGTAACTAAGTAGTCTTCTGACACCTGATTATGATCACAAAATGGCTTGAAACAGTTTATTTTGCCTCCTATTGATGGACTTTTCATTTGTTTCCAAGTTTTCGGTATTATAAATAATGCTGCAGTGAACATCTTTGTGGGCTTACATTTCTGATGATCCCTTTGGAATAAATGGTTAGGAGTGTTAAAGCTGCACAGAAGGAAGGGCACGTGCATTATGTCCAGCACATGTTCTGTAGCCAGCTCACGAGGACAGGCAAAAAGACTCTCTCCCTCGCATGTTTAATGTGCAAGCTCAGTCTGACGTCACATTTGGGTGTTGCTCATCGTAATGTTTCCTCAGCTGAAAGTGACTAGGTAGTTCATCGTCCCTTGTCCCTGGTGAAACCTTGGTAAATGACAGAAAAGAAAACCTGGGAGTTTGAATGAGATCAATCCTGGAAGGAGCAGAAAGGCAAAAAGGTGGCTCACGACCTAATCCGAGCCTGAAATAACTCGTTCAGTTCCTACTATGAGGGTCCACATGGCACATGCTAGGCACTTTGACAGAAAGTTATGAAAAAGTAAAACTCCAAGCCCCGTGGCCCTCACAGATTTTCAGTCCACAAGACTCGCCGTAAGGAAGAATATCACCTCTCAGCTCTAACTTCTGCCTGTGGGACGAGATAAGTCCTTTGGAGATGAAGTGCTCATATGTTCATTTTTAAAAAAGTATTTTTCCCTTGTTGAAATTTGAGCTCTTTTCTTTCTCAGTTTGTTCACTGATTTAGTTAGGAACAACTATTACCTAAAAAATTCACTCCTGGATGATATTTGAAGGAGTCTTTTCTATGACTGAATACCAGCTGAATCTCTCAGTTGGGCCTCCCCAGATAAACATACTACTTTCATTCTGCATCCATGTGCTATAGTGGTCACAGATCATCTTTCTTTAATTAAAAAAAAAGCAGGGAGCGTAGGTTTCTGATCATATATTTGCAATTGTCAAGGATGAGAAGTTAGATCAGGCAAGTTTTATCCTTGACATTTTAGAAATTGGGGAAGGTCCCTGGCAAACTCCAGCTTTATTCTTTTTGGGCTCATGTTCAGAGACCAAAATATTCTTTTGAGACACTCAGAGTTTTTAGCAGTTCCTCTTTAAAGAAATGCTATCATTCCATTCTTTGGGGACGGTGGAACAATGCCGTTTGTGTGCTCAAACCACTCAGAGCATTAATACACTGTTTCTTTAGAAGGATTTGCTTTCCAAAGTTGAACTTTCAGAACTCAGAACACCTTATCACACTTTCACAAGCTTTCTCTCTCAAAATGGAAAGAGAAAAAGGGAGGCGGGAGCCTGTTAGGACTTGTGCCAGTTAAATCCGATCTCTCCGGGGATTTGTTTTTCTTCTGGCGTCAGATTAGATGTTCAAATCAAGCAGTGTTTGAGGGCTGGGGGGGAATGTCCATGGGATTCTTAGTGAGGCTAATCCCGAAGCAGCACATTCCAAGGGGCTAATCTGCCCAAGTTCATTGCTTACTTGAAACGGCTCTTGGGGGAAGAGCCGGGCAAATGACTTTTTTTCCAGTGGGCGGTCATAAGAGCATTATTAACGGGATGGCCAGCCCAGCCGCAGCAAAATGAAAGCAACAGGAGCTGCTCCGGGGACTGCCTTTGCCAGCACCCAGAGTCAGTGGTCAGGTAAAATGATTTCAGCTAACTTTTCTCTTGTGCGACTTCTCATTGTTGAATCTGGGGACCTAGAGGAAGACCAAAGACCAACACTCAGTGAGGTGTTGGGGGAAAGGGCAAAATGAACACACGCGTTCGGTACCTTTGGGTCTTTGGTGTTTTGCTCTGATGAAGACAGGGTATACTTTTGAAACAAGAGAGTGTGGCAATGAGAAGCCTGGTGAAATGCTCCTTGTAATTTGTTCCTATAAAGTTAGTGGGCTGTATTTTCTAATCTTGCGATTACTAGTCTGGTTTGTTGTCCTTCTGTTAACTCTCCCTGCTAAAGGGGGGATTGCAGTAGCACTTTCCAAGGCTTTTCAGAGACAGGTTTAACACACGCTCTGTGTATGTACTTGTAAACCATTCCTACCTAGAGAAGTTCTTGATTGTGTAGCTGGTGGGGACTGCATAGTAAAAAGATTCAAAGTAGTTTGGGGACTAACGTTCGTAGCAGAGACTTTGTAAAAAAGAGTGGAAACCTGCTTAAATGAAGTGACTTATTTTTTTTTTCTTTTTAAAGCATTATTTACAGATTTTTTTTGTTTCTATCATTTTGATGCTTTATTGACTGTATATTTAACTTTCAAAATTAGTAGTTGCTTTATTCCTCAAGGGTAAGCATTATACTTTGTTCAATGTGAGTGTCCTCATTTTTGTTTTGAATATAATGTCTTTTAATTATTAGCCTTTGAAAAACACTTCCCTATTACACATCACACTTGACCGATAATGCAGACAGACAGGAAAGAAAACAGCTCTTCACAAACTCAGTCGAGGTTATGTGACCATTCTACCTTTAAGAAAGAACGTGCAAAAGTGATTTTCTAGGGCCTGTAGAAGCCGTCTTTTCTAAGAGTACATGAGACATCCTAAGCATATTTTAAAAGAAAAGGTTTTAGGACACAATGTCTGTTAAAGTTTTGCATTTGGAGAGAACGAAAGGGTCAGCTAGAAATGCAGCATGTCAAAACTATTTCGTGCTTTCTAATAATGAGGATAACCATTCTGGACTAACTTGGTTGGGTCTTGAAGCAAAGTATAACGCTTCATGCAGAGTAGTTCAAAGCCTTTGAACAAAAGAAAAGGAAATCAGGTAAGGAAACAAGTTAAACCACGATTATGCATCAGATATGCCCTCTCGAAGACGATAATTTAAAAAATCTATTATCTGTTTGCACAGATTAAAGACCTCAATAAAAGCACACTAAAGCAAAGGCCACAAGAGAGTGTAGTAAATTACGCCTGCTATTTTGTAGAATTCCTAATTCTCGTGTTATACGTGCATTCTTTCTATTATATATTGCACTTTCCTTCTCAAAAAAAGAATCCAATTTAATTATAACCAACAGAAAGATTTTTTAATGTTATGTTTCTCTTTTTTTCCCCCTCCCAATTTCCTGTGCCTTAGCAAGGGAAATGACGAATCTGCTAATAATAATATATAGAAACTGGATCCTCAATCTTTTTGCTAACAACGAGGCAGCTTTTCCCCTTTGAGAAGGTAATTAAGTTGCCAAACTGTACACAAGTCAAATTACTTTATATTTAAAGGCTAACAAACAAGTTGGCAATCCATATGTAGTAATTCTTACCACGCACCATCTGACTCAGACTTCCAGGGCCTTCCAAGTGGACACTGGGATCCATGAGCAAGATAAATAAGGAAGGTGTCCTTGAAAAGTTTAATCCATTTGTCATGGCCTCCCATGACTCCTAAAATTAGGAGTCTTGTGATTACATTTCTTTGCTGTAGCCATCATAATGGCTTTACTTCTTCCTCCTAGTCTGATGTCTTCCTGACGTCCCAGCCTCTTC
The DNA here is from genome assembly GCA_004363605.1 of Indri indri. Classification (NCBI taxonomy): domain Eukaryota; kingdom Metazoa; phylum Chordata; class Mammalia; order Primates; family Indriidae; genus Indri; species Indri indri. The sequence goes on from RJWJ010002176.1 coordinate 22,349, forward strand.
CTTTACCCCAGGGAGAGAGGAAGAACGGATGACAGAGTGTTTGTTCATTCATGCATTTTGAGGACTGGAAGTGGGGAATGAGGAGAAAGATGCAAGTGTAAACGAGTTCTAAGACAAGTCCAACTCTGTCCAAATGCCCAGGTATTCCCAGGCATGCTCGGATGGCACTGCCCTTACCAAGGGTATTTAATATCAATAACACCTAATGTGGAGGGGCAGTTTAGCAGAGTGAGTAAGAGTGTGAACTTGAGTCAGACTGCTCAACTTCAAACCTTGGCTTTAAAACTTACTTGCTGCATCTCTCTGCCTCAATTTCTTCATTGGTAAAATGGATATAATAACAGTCCCTCCCTCACAGAGTTCTGACGAGGATGCATGGAGATAATACACCTATGGCACAACTCCAAGCACTGAACGTGCCCTTACTAAATGTTAGCCATTGTTGTCACCTGCTGAGCTCCTGCTATGGGTCAGGCACTTTACCTGAATCGTCTGGTGCGATTATCACAACAACTTTTCAAAGTAACTATGGTTATCCACATGTTAGAGAAGAGGTTCAGAGAAATTTAATAACTTTTCTATATTCCTTGTTAGTGGCCAACCAGGCCTTCTGGGCACCTGTCATTTCCAACACAAAGGAAGATCAGTCTGGGTCAGGTTTGCTACAGCAATTTCATAGTACCCTCGTATGAATCGTCATCTGAACTTTCAGTACCAGAATCAATCCAGGAAGGGTCCCTCTTCTTGGAGTGAAAACGTGGTACCCCCAAAGTAATTACAACATTGTGTGTTAGGTATTACTGTTATGCCCATTTTATAGATGAGGAAAACTGAGGATCCAAGAAATTATGTGACTTTCTCCATGTCACAGAGTCCCACTCACACCACTTTTTCTAACTGCAGACCTCATTTTGTATCCATGATACAGTGTTTCCCATTTTCTCTTGGGAAGTATTGGTCAGCACTCCCTAAAATTCCCAGGTGCTCCCTCAAAAGATCCTTCTGAATACTGACCAAAGTGGGACACAGAAAGAAAAGGACATTCTCCCTTTTTCGCTCCCCAAGGTGTGGGAAAAGTTGGTTTCAGATGTCCAGTGAGGAATATTTTACCGTCTTTCTGCCAAGAGATATTATCAATGAAAGTATTCAGTGTCTAGAGAAAAATCATAGCCTATGAATAGTTTAGCTTACAGGATTTTTACAAAGGTAAAGATTGGTTATCTATGCTGCTAAGCTCATTTCTGTTGCAAAGATATAGCCACTAGTTTTTTTCCGGGTTTGAAAAGAACAGTCTTTGAGAATAGACATTGGATTTTTTTCATGTTTAGCTGACAAATAAAACTGCAAATGTTACCTTTGTGGTGTGAGGATGCAGAGGCCCACCTGGACCTGAGGATCTCTGAGGCGGGATGGGTGCTCTTTTTCATGGGGACAATAATGAACACCCAGAAATTATGGACCCGATTGTGACCACACCTGAAATGGGTGTCCCTCAACCATCCCTCCTGTTGCCACTTGTGAAATGCGCATTGTCATGAATATGAGACAACTACGACCTTCGGCGCCACACACTTGTATAGACATCCCTTGTGAGAGAGGAGGGAGGGGAGAGACTGAGGGGTTGAGGGTCAACCAGAACTGAGCACAGCTTTTGTAGATATTTGAGTCATTGGCAGAGTCAAGACCAATTATGGCCAAAAATGGGGGCTTCTAACAGTTAACACCGGCCATCGAGACAGGCCAAGGAAGCAGCTCAGTTGTGCTTTAGCCCTATGTATATTTTGAGAGTATGAATTTAGTACTGATGCTGACTTACAGAGATGATACCACATAGAAATAACACTACAGTTTGCTCTAACAATTTCCATGTTAAGTGTTCAAAGAAGGAATCTTTTGAGCAGTTTATTAGATTTCGTGGGAGACTCCTCCACTATTTCAGGTGTGGTAAAGAAAGGGGTGAAGGGATGAAGGATGGACACTGCTTTGGAACAAAGATCGCACAGTTTGCCGGAACATCCTTTGTCCATGTGGGAACCTAATCTCAGTGGCAGCACGTCTGGGAGGATAGTCCCAACAATGCCCATTCTAAGAAATTGTATATGCTGTGCTTAAAGGCATGTGAGATGCAAAAAAGAAAAATGTGCTATCTTTCTTCCTTCTAAAGACATTACCTGTGAAATTATGGACTATGAAAAAGACATTTATCTTCTTTATGTTTCCATTTCCTTTTTTCCCCCTCTCTACCCGAGCACTGCTAATTTGGATTTTAGAAAAATCATGGTGATAGATTAGGGCTTTTGAGTTATGCAATTCCCCTGCAATTTTTCTTTCCTTCTACGAGGAAAATCTAATGGAAGTGTCAGCCGTGAAACCTTGTACTTATTTAGATGTATTTCTTTCCACTACTGAATATTTGTTTTCTCTAAGGTTATAAACATACTATTCTATCCCTCCAAATTTATTTTCTCTGCAAATGGCATTGTATTTCTGTCCTTCAAAAATCATTTTGAATTTGTATATGATTCCATGACTAACTTTTTTTTGCTATGGCCATTTTCCTTTAATTTTCAATATTAAAATGTTAAATAACCTAATCAGCAGGTTCTGGGAGTAATCAGTTTTGTTATATACAGTGTTTATGCATGAAATAATCACAATTTCAATTCAATTTATGATACACTAGTTCATTATGTGATTATGAAATTTTGCTTTCTAGTCAAAAATATTTAAAGGTTATAGTCACCTTTCCTCTTTTATTTTTTTTTTTCAGGCTCAGAAATCCTGGATAGAAAGAGCATTTTATAAAAGAGAATGTGTTCACATCATACCCAGCACCAAAGACCCCCATAGGTAATCTTGCTATCTCTAATGTATCGAGAACATGAAGGAGTGATTATAGGAATCAACTATAAGAATAATTCCCGTTGGGAGGAAAACACTGTCAAATTAAAGATCTTTTTAAAATTGTTGCTGGACATCTTTGAAGCAATCTTATGTATACACAGTATATAGCATGCCATGCCTGAAGTTAAGTCTTAGTCTAAGAACCTATACAGAATAACATATACACCATTGCAGAAGGAATTAATCACTGTATATAACAGTGGGTTATATTTTTTTGTTATGGTTACTGGTTTACTCTTCTAAGCATTTCATCCAAATGCTTAATTTGTACCAACATCCTCTGTAGGAAAAAATAGAATTTTAAATAGAAGATGTCTAGCAGATTATTAACTAGACTATAGACCTTCAGATGCCCATTCAAGCACATTTTTAGTACGTTCTTTACCTTCCTGAAGATCAACAAGACATAAGATGGGAAGTGTTTACGATAAAGTAGTATATGTATGTCTGGCAATGCCTTTATGAACAGGCAATTTAGTAAAGCAGTTTAAAATATAGACTGTGGAGTTTTTGAGACTAGCTGTGTAACCTTGAGCAAATTACCTAACCTTGAAAACTACAATATTTCGTCCATAAAATGGATGCTAAATTGTTAGTGTTTAATAAATTGTACCTATATATTGTAACTATTATTACTAATAGTCATAATAGTGGTAGTAGTAATGTATGAAGGACATTTTCATGATAGAAGGAGCAAAGTTTGAGTTTTCAAATATCTCATGAATATTTTTTTTCATTGTTTCTTCAAGAAACCTTAAGCCTGCAGATTTTTATTCTCAGAATTGGATGTTTGACAGCAAATGTCAATTGGAAAGAGACAAGCTCAGTTGTGACTCACATATAAGTGAGATTCCTCATTTAAATGTGCATGTTAAAGTTCTTCCCTCAAAGCTCTTCAGTGTCCTTCATGCAAGATTTGATAGATGGGTGGAGTCTGAAGTAGAAAAATCTAGAGACCTTTTGTTTGCAGATATCCAATCCTGAACAACATGCCAGGTGCAAAAGGGGTGGGTGGAGAAGGGCAAGAGGCATGTTTCAGCTTAAACAGCTAAAGGAAAACAGGGAGGGAGGAGAAAAGGAAGGATATGTATGTCACAGAAAGGCTGAGTTTACCATCTGCCTGTTACAGCCACATATGGAATTTCCACCTAAGAATTGACTGAAATGGCTCAGTACAGATTACAGATTTTTCTAGCAGGTTGTCTTCACTTCCAGTTGTGGCTAATACCAGGAGTTCACTTTTACCTCTTCTGTTACAGGTGCTGCTGTGGGCGTCTGATAGGCCAACATGTTGGTCTCACTCCCAGTATTTCTGTGCTTCAGAATGAGAAAAATGAAAGTCGCCTCTCCAGAAATGACATCCAGTCCGAGAAGTGGTCCATCAGCAAACACACTCAACTCAGCCCGACGGATGCTTTCGGGACCATTGAGTTCCAAGGAGGTGGCCATTCCAACAAAGCAATGGTAATCAGAAAGCCATTCCCAGATGCTCTTGCAAGTCCTACAAAGGAATAGTGAACAGCCCAGGATTTGGTCTTTGGGCCTAATCTCAACTCTGCCACTTTCTGGTATGGGGTGACCTACTCTGAGTACCTTGCTCCTGTGTGTCTCAGCTCTTCCTCTATAAAACAGGGGAAAGAAAACCTCCCAGAATTTCTTAAATAATGAGTATGATATCAGACAAAGTGACTGTTATTATTACTTAAAAAGGAATAGCTTTTTATGGTTACCCACTGTTTATTATGTTATTTTCTGAGTCTCAATCACTACGACATATTTTCCTAACTCCTTTTATTTTTCCTTTGGTGAAAAATATGTTACTTTTAGGTTTGTGTGTTTGCTCTATTGGTAACTAGCATTTCTCTCATTTCAAGGTAGAATTGATCATCTCTGCCTATTATCTTTCCTGTTCTAAGAGACATCTTACCATCCAAATTGAGTGCTTTTTCTCCAATAATGCTCTATGTTTGATAATGCTCTCAATACAAAGGTTCTATATGAAAAGTGTTTCGGAGGAAGAAAGGGGGTTTTAGGAAATACACAAGTTTTACTTCTAATGGTTGTCACTTCCAAATTTCAGCCTTCATCATGGACTGTTCCCTATTTGGCTGACAGATTTTGCCAGGAGAAAAATACAGCATGTGTTTTGGAAATTCTAGAAATGCTGTAGTCCGACAAGCTTGCTTGTAACGGTTAGAAGAGAGTGAGTTGGCTAAGGGCAGAGCAGTAGGAGGTGGCTGTTCTTATGCATGCCATGGAGTTTTCTGCGTTTGGAGAAGAAATTTTGCTTAAAGAAGCATACTGCAAAATACAAGGGGCGTCATCTCTCACTAGTTGCAGTCTAAAAATTTGCAATAAAGCCACCTCTCTTCTCTTTTCTCCCCTCCCCTCCCCTTCCTCTCTCCTCTTCCCCCTCCCCCCACTGCAGTAATTCCTTTACCGAGAATGGCTGACTGAGTTATTCTCATAATTCTTCTCTAAGTAAATTAATTTTGAGATATATATTAAATTAAAAGCAATTTTGAGCTATATTTATGGAAAAAAATGCTATTTGCAACCTCCAGCAAGGCTTGGAAAAACAAAGAATGTGTAGTTAATCTTGGCCTATATAGAACCAAGGGAAATGGAGATTTGTCAGGTTCCTCACTCGAGGGATCTATTTGCCCACACAAGTTCAGTAAATGTCCCCAACTCATACAGTCACTATTCACAGTATGGGATTGAAGCCCATACAATTAGATTCTCTGGAACTATGCGTTAAAAGTCATGCAAATTCTCTCTATAAAAAAAGTGTTCCCAGTGAGGAAGAGGTTTCCTGGCAACAGCCATTACAGAGTGGCACCCCCAGTGCCTCCCCAGATGCTTGAATGGAGCCGTCAAGCATCGCCGTAAGCCCCATGGGCATGTGATAAGCATGCGGTCCTCATTTTCATTGTTAATATTTAGTGTCAAACATGGATAAGCTTGTAAGTAAGAACATCCCTCCGAAGTCAGTACCTCGAAAGACTCTAATTACCACGATGCTCCCATTGTCCAAACGTGCACCGGTCTGTCTTTTGGGGACTGATTTCAGATAATTTATAGATCACAAGAGAAAAGCAGTCTCTATTTTCATTAAATGATAGTTTTAATGGAAAATTAATCTCAAGTACCTGAAATTCACAAAACTTAGAGCTTAGCCACAAATAACTTCTGCTAGTTTTTACAAATCCAGTCTATTCTCTAAAGATAAAATTTTCCATCTTTGAAAATATCTTTAAAAATGAAGTATTAGTTTAGTAGTGAAGAGGGTGGATTCTGGATTCAGATAGTCCAAGTTTAACCATCGCATAAATGCTGTGACATGGAGAAAGTTACTTAAATTTTCTGAGCCTCATAATTTATTCTGTCCTATAGATTGTTGACACTACTATCATAAACATTAAATGAGATGACATATTTAAAACCTATGGCACAGTACTGGGCACATAATAAATGTAAAATTAATTTAGCTGCTATTTATATTACTATCATCATTATTATTTGCTTCTGGCTCTGAAAGAAATTGCAAAAACATTTTGGCTAATACTTTGAAGGACTCTCATTTAGATGTTTACGTATTGGTATATTATTTGAGAAAGTCAAATTATACTTTTTCAGTTAACACTTTTAAATAATTCCAGAAGCTCTGACCCCTTAGCCTACTGGTTGTCCACAGAATCTAAGGCCACATGGCATTTTATTTATAGCCTGGCTCTGTCACTTACTGGCTGTGATTTTGTCAAGTTTGCTTAGCTTCCCAGCACCTCAGTTTCCTCACTAGTAAAAGGGGCAAATCCCTGCTTCATAGAACTGTCTCAAGGATTAAATGAGTCAATATATGTTAAGTGCTTAGAATAGCACCTGTTAAAGCTAAATAAGTGTTTGTTATTACTTTTACCAAGAGTTAACTTGCTATAGCTAAGAGAGAGCCTTTGTGATCAATTAAAATAAAATGCATAATCTTGAAGTCAGACAGAACTGGATCTAAACCCTCACTCTCTCAATATCTAACTTGAAAGTCTTGGTTAAACCATTTAACTTGGCTAAGCCTCAAGTTTTCTTATCTATAAAGCAGGCATAGTTGCCTTACTTGATGTTTATAAAGATTAAAGAGAAAATAAAAAGCACCCGGTATGCAGCTAGTGCTCAAGGTATTTATGAAAATAATAACTACTTATGAAAATAATAGAGATGGAGCAGTGAAGTTTCTTCACTTCCTGGGAGTCCAAAGACATGTTAGAATATTTCCATAGGAGTACCTGGCTGCATAAGTCAGCAAACTACTGCTCTGTTTTATTGAACAAGGGCACTGGTGACAGTCACTCACAGAAGGATGGTGGTGTGAACACCAGCCCATCTCTGATGGAGACAGGTGGTCTGTGAATCACCACATTATATACTTTGACTTCCCCATTCAGTCAATCTCCTGCATCTATTCATTTCAGCAAACAGAAAGTGAGATATTGTTACCTCTGTACATCTCGACAATTAAACAGCTGCTGTGGGTGTGCCATTATGATGGACAAAGCCAAGATCCCTTCTCATTATATAATTTTTCTCTATCTGAACTTCTTTCCCCCCCTCTGGAAAATGTCTTGTGAATTTGAGAGACACTAAGAAACCCTAGAGACTGAAACTCCAAATGGGTTTATTAGAACGTGTATCCTTCAAGGTATTAATCAAAATATTTTTGCAATTGCTTTCAGAATCTAGCAAATGCTAATGATAATCATAATAATAATAGCAACTAAAATTCATTGAACATCCACTATGTCCCTAACACTGTGGCAAGTACTTACCTGCATTATTGCGTTTTATGTTTGTGATAGTAGCAGCATTATTCCTACATGACAGAGTAACATATAGAGGCCCAGAAAAGTGAAGTAATTTATACCATGTCACACAGCAAATAGGTGCTATATGTATAATATGCTATTTTACAGTGGAAGGGAAGACTCTAAGAGACAGGTAGATCTTTCACTCTGCTCCAAAGAGGGGACACATATGGACACTGAACGTTGACAGCTGTCCTCAGGCCCCACAAGGCTCTACGGACCCCAGAGGTGTCTGCTGGTGATCAGGTTAGGCAATGTCGACTACAAACTTTATGGAGCCCAGTGCAAAATGAGAATGTAGGACCCCTGACGGGGACAGGAAACTCAATTCCCCTTCCCACGGCTGGCAGCTCCAAATCTCAGTGGATGGGTGGCCCTCTCCCAACAAGAGATTATCACCTCACTTTAGAATGGGGGTGAACTTCCTGCCAAGTTGCCCATGAAACACACCATGGCGCTGCCACCCACGGGAGAGATAGGTGCTTCCTTTTTGCCCTGAAATGCCACAGGCCACGTGCCCAACCCTGACCCTGGCCGTCCTGGGGAGCCAGCAGGGAAGAGGGGCCAGGAACTACGTGGGAGCCAAGGTTCCAAGCCCTTAACACATGTTCCACTGTCCCATAAGACTTCGTTTACCAAGTTCAAGGATAAAAATATTAAAAATGTTACAACAGCAAGTGCACAGCAATGAACTCCTAGCACTGCCCTTCTGAGCAGTGTGGCTACTCACATGCCACATGCCCGCGAAGCCGGCTCTGAGGTTAGGTCTCGAAGGATAGGGCTGCCCCAGATGGTCTCAGAGCAGTCACTGTAAGGGCAAGCCTTTCTTTCTGAGTCGAAGCAGCCAAATGAGAACCATTTTTCCTTTTATTACAATGAAATATGAACAAGTGGAAGTCCCAGCTATTTATCCGGAAACAAATGAGCATTCTGTCTACTTTGAAAACTTGCCCTTGAATTATTCTGTGTCTCCTGTCTAGACAAAGGGGTGGAGTTGTCTATGGGTCAGTGGTCTCATTTTACCAGGCAGGGTGTTGTTTTGTGCCCATCTGTGTCTTCTTTACCTGTCGTCCTCTCGAACAAACCAGCAGGCATTTTGGACAAGGGAAAGTCAGCAACCAGTCTGTTAAGAGACCCAGCCTTTCCACAGGGAAGGCATGGTTAATCATTCACCAAGATTTGCCAGCCAGGCCAAACTTAACATGCCTTTGGTCCCCTGCTTCTGACAAGAATTCTTGAAAGTTTAAATCATTTTTAACAAAGTGGCCAAAAAACTCTAGAGGCAAATTGACTTCTATTAATTTTTTTAAAAATAAGATGTAACATTAATTTTTTTCCTTCAAAGCAGCTTAAGATAAAGCCCTTATATCTTCAAAATGCCAATATGGTCTGGACACAATGTGAGTCAGTCTGCAGGAGTTTTGGGAGAGGATATAGTTGGAGAAATAAGAAATCATAGTTATTATTAAAATGTTGTCGGCCACACAAGTGCCATACATATCTCTGCTCAGAAACACTGCGTATCTCTTTTACCACATAGTAGATACAGGAATATGTCACAGAGCTTTAGCCACTGAAGGCACTCGAAGGATCAGATGCAGTGGTTCTTAGCTTAGAAACCTTTGGACTGGCGCGCAAATACCCGTGTCCAAGACTCACTTCCAGAGGGTCTCATTAACTGGTCTGAGATAGAACCTGAGCATCTGAAGTTTCTCGAAAGTTCCCCAGGTTATTGTACTGTTCATCCAGGCTTAAAAATCACTAATTAATCCAAATACCTCTACCTATTTTATAGATGAGGCAACTGGAGCCCAGAGAAGTTAAATTATTTCCCCAGAGTCACACAATTATTTAACAACATAGTTCTTGAACCCCGTCTTCTCAGGACTCCCTCTCAGTTCTATTTCTTCTTTATCATGGATGCCCGGCACAGGCTGTAGTAGATGTTTTGTTGGGGAATATATGTGTAGGTAATTGAAAGGAAGATCATTACTACTACATTTCTAGCTCTTTTATACGGGTTTTGAAAACTTTATAGTAGAATTACAAAATCACTATTGTTTGATGAGGTTAAACTCCAAAGTTGCGAGCAGGAAGAGGTCTTTGTAAACTTCTATCTTAGGTTAATAGAACCATTTTCTGAGCTCTTCTGAGTACTTTGTGGTGTTTGGTCCTCAATTCCCAGACTTGACAAGCCCAGTGAAATAGCAATGAAACCAGGACTTGACAAAGAAAAATTGCGACACAGGAAAAAGACATTCAAAGCCAACAGTAAGCGAAGGGTTCTGACTTCCTTCTCAGTATGAAGCCACATCCTACCAAATTGCAAGCCCCGAAAAGCCATTTTTGGACTATCAGAGGACCTGGCAAGTTCATTTGGATGCCCCCTAAATGTCAGAACAGAGGGACAAAGAAAGAAGATACTAAGATACTAAAGCTCTTGTTTAGGTGTTATTTTACTAGAACGGAATCCAGGTAACTTTTCAGAACCACCTTAAAGAGCAACAATAAGATGGCCCCATCAGAAGACACTGTGTTGTTTCTCAAAGACTCTTCTTTGTCTGGGGCTCAGGCCGTAGATTATTTAGAACTGGCAGCAGTACCAGGCTTGATTATAGACAGAAACTTATTTGCTTACTAATCATCTCTTTCAGTTAATGCTAAGCTGACTTGTAGGCCAGGTAAGTATAACATAATTAAGGACTTGTATTTAAACCTCTCAAGTCACTCATATAATTCTCTTCCAGTTTTCCCTTGCCATTTACTCTGCTTATTAGATCAGGTTGAGTGCCTTATTATAGTTTTCATATGATTTAGATAATTACTCCTATCCCTCATTTTTGCACTTAGAGCTCTAACTATTCAGTCTGCCAGGATGAAAGCCTTATTCTCTGAGCACTGTGGGTGTGGGGAGACAGGGGGTGGGGGAAGCTAAGTGGGGACACCAGGCAGGGAGAGGCTGTCAGCAGCATGGCATCTAGCCTTATGCTCTTATAATGCTCTGGGATTGAATTTGAAATTTTAAAAATTGCCTGTCTTTGCATTATGCAGATTTGATCTGAGAATCATCATTGACTGACACACACCGAATAGGAAATTAAATGAATCCCAATCACAAACCAAAATAGCTGATCAGGAGACTAAAGCTAACCAAGCAGCTTTACATGTGCATAGTAAGGTTTTTGAGACGTTTTGTAATTGCTCCCTTGATTTCCAGTTTTCACCTTGTAATCTCAAGACCACTGAATTGGCAGTATCTTTGGAAGACCTTTCTGAAACTGAGAATAAAACTGAAATTTATCACTTATATTTCTGATCCTAATCATAGATTTCTAAATAAGGAAGAACCAATTCTTTTCCAAGAAACCATCCCATTTCTTTGCCTCTAGAATATTTTATGCTAAATAATTCTGATAGAAAATTCATAGGATACCCTAGGACCTGTTCATATGCTCATCAAAGTTTTATATTGTTTTTAAACCTCCAGCTTTGGCTTGTCAGCATCCCCTGTGGGTACGTGATATCTAACTTTGAGAAATTGCAAAAACAATGTGGAGTAAATTCCAATAGCACTTTTGCTTCCAAAGTTTTGTGGGTCATCAAAGTAGGAATTTAATAACAGTGAATGTAATTACAAACATTTTCTTTTTGGGGAGATTTCATATCAAACCATCATAGGCATTAAACTCTCACTGCAAAACAAAAGGCTTCATGGGCTTAAAAAGCTGGTATAAGCAAAATTGTCTTAGCAGTCTGATGTGACATATTCTTTTTGACCACAGCTTTAATTACAAGTCTCATTTTAAATGTGGCTATAAAGAACTAGAAAATGAAATGGTGCTTGTCACGATTTTCTCAACAAAAAGGAAAATGAGACAAATTTCCCACTATAGGCTGGGGAGAAAAGCATTAAATATACCTTTAAAATAGATTTAGCAGTGGTAGTTCCATTATTTAGAATACTACTTAACATATCCAAGTGACCATGTCCAAAAATTAAAGGTGGCTTTGCAGTATGAGGAAGAGGACTTGTCCTTTAACATTTCCAAGAGTGTAGCCAGATTTATTGTTCTGCAATTCTTTACATTTTCATTAAAACATTTTCATGAAGACATTTTCATTAAAACACCTGGTCAAAATTACATGGGTTAAAATTCAGGGCTAAAGAGATGACTGATGAATTAACAAAGCTAAATTGCTCTAGAAAAACTCAAGTTCAGGATGCCTAAGGAGGACTACTATTATTTTTTTCTCAGTGAAACAGCCCCCGTCTGTTCCAAGTAGTAATGGCTGTTCTCCACCCTCCAGCCTTTGCCCACTGGGGGTGTGGTGAAGAGGAAAGAACTCTGTCTGGCTTGTGGCTCCTCTGTGAGCTCCAAGTTTAGTGCAGAGTGAGGCCATAAAACAGTTGAATTCTGCTTTGATAGGTGAGTAGTGACATTTCTAATGATGAAGCAATAAGATTGGCTTTAGTAAAAAACGCAGTAAGCAAAAAGACCTTTGGCACTAGGAAGAGCAAAAATGCAGTTTTAGTTACTGAAGCCCTCTGCCATTCGAATGAAAGAAACTCTGTTTGCTATTATTAGTCTCACAGAATTTCATTTCTAAGTTTGTTGTTTGGAACTCAAAATATTTTTTCTCATGAAAATCACGCTGATGCATTGGCCTCCAAAGCACCTAAGAGCAGATCAAATAGTAGTACAGTTTCAACTAGAGCTAGTGTCTATTTTATACAGAACATTCTTAAGATGCTGTTCCAAATGTCATTAGCACATCCCAGGGGCTTCCTGCTGCCAAGCAGAGGCTCTAATGATAGAAAGGAAAAAGAGTAGATAATTCCAGGCATAGGTAACTTATTTGAACTCGGTTTATCTCTTGAAATGATAAATTGGGGAACTAAAGGCCTACGGGTGAAGAAAGGATTAGGTAGCCCACGGCAGGTACTTTTATAAAGATAAACACCTGCCCTAGTCACTCCCCAGATACTCTGAATTGAGAAACAAAGGGCTATTTTGAAAGGCATATCGGTAAAAGAGCTAAAGGCAATTTACTTGGACCTGTTGTACACAGGAGTCATATAAAATGTGAATGTAACCTTCATCCAATTCGCGTTTATTGTTTTTTCTGCCATACCTGGTATGTTCTACGATTTAATCCACAGTGTCCTGTGGGGTGGTCAGGATCACCCCCCTGTAACAAGAGAGGCTGCTCAGATTGGCCAGATGGCTTACAGTGCCACTGTCTGATGCTGCGCATGTCTGGAAAATCTCCAAATAAAAGCGCTACATCAGAGTAATGCCTATGTGACAAAATTTAGTATGCCCATTAGGAAGAGTTGCTATTTGTAAGGTGATCCCTTAGCAATTAATAGACTCACAGGTGACAGTCAAATTGCTTATTTTGACAACCAAAGTAGCTCCTAATGTGCAGTCGCATGGACTTGCTTAGCAGGAATTTATTAATTGCTCTGGGCACAACCATTTATGAGTGTGAAGTTGCTGATTCAGCACTTGAGTTAACTGCTGTTTTAAAGTACCTGAAGAGCTTAGTGAAGCACCTGATTTTTATGGGTATAAAATATAATTTAAAATTGAATTCTTTAGACAATCTTAAAGTGTTACTTTATCCCTTGGTAATTATTCTCTTATCTCCAAAACCATCTATTTAAGTTGCTCAACAATAACAACCAAAAAAGAAAAAAGTAGCAAATGGATTCATTTAAATACTTTATTTTATCTTGCTTTTTATTCTCTAAGAGAAGAGCACAATAAATCACAAATAATGGGTGACATCCAAGGGCCAGAACCACCCATGTTTGTGTTATTTGTCAGCTTCTGGGTAATTAGATGTGGCCTATAGTTAATCAAACGTTCCTTTCTGTGCTAATTAGTCCTGATCGAAAGGGGCTAGTTATGGCAGATACACTGACTAGCTTGTCAATTGCTACACTTTCACCTTTATAGGGCCTGCGTAATTCTTTCATTATTTCCTCAAGCTTCCCTTTGATTTTCATGTAAAATATTGAGCATTCTTTCTTTGATTCAATTGCAAATACAAGAAACGCCACTTGGGGTGTTTGGTCTGGGGAAGCGTTATAATTCTCACTGCTCATGTGGTCCCTGGGGAGCTCCTTAGAAATGCAGAACCTCAAGCCTCACCTAAGACCTATTGGATTAGAACCTGCATTTTTTGACAAGGTCACCAGGTGAGTTCTGTGCAAATTAAAGTTTGAGAAGCACAGCGCAATCTAGAACTTCCAGAGCTAACAGGAATTTTAATAATATAGCTTTAATAATGGATTAAATGATTATTGGATAACTAGCTCCGGGATCCCAGTCCTTCACTATCGTGTTGGGTTCAAATCAGCCTAGTTATGCTAACTCCAATTGCAGGGGCGGGAAATTTCACAATGACCCAGTGGCCAATTAACTGCTTTCGAATTCACGGTTTATGGCAAGGCTTTCACACACAACAATCATGCACATATATTCAACATACACAGGTAGAAATAAGAGAGAGGGAGACAGACCCACAGGAACAACGCAGGAGACCATCACGCTGCCTGATCAACTGTCAGGCTGCTGATGGGGAGGAGGTGTCAGAGTTCTCATGGGCGGAGCTTCTGCAGGTGTCTTGGCCATGGTCAACTTCTTTGCTCTTGTCATGGCCCGCCACAGGGGTGCCCATAGTCATTACCTTGGCCACCTTTTAGCTTCACTTTCCTGTAGGGTCTCAGGTGCCAGACCACAGCAGGTGTCACCTCATCACCTCAGTCCATTATACATGTCTTTATCACTTTGGGGGATGAGCAGTTTCACTGCGGGCTGAGTCACTTGTCATATTAATAAGTGACTACATTTGAGACATTTCAGATCACAAAACATTATTATATATCACTGGCCTTCCCTGGGTCTCTGTGTCATCTTCTATAAAGCCCAAGAATGGAACTAGTTGATCTCTAGAGCCCTGTGATTGCTGAGATAGCTCTAAGCTCCCTTTTATTTCCAAGATTATAACTACTTCATAGCCAGTTCTGAAGGCTTACCAAAAAAACGTGGTCAAGTCAAACATGGTCCCTTCCCTCAAAGATTTTGCAACATGGGGAGATTGAACTGACCCATGGGAGAAACAACCAGAAAAAAAATACTACCACCCTGGGCTCGATGGAGAGTTATATTGCATCAGCATGAGCGTGCATTCTCAGACGTCATGTCAGATGAAACAAAAATCTTTGAAAGACAAGAATGATTTCTGTAGACGAAAGGGGAGAGACTGGATTATCTAGGATTTGGGGAAGCACTGGCCAAATGCAGAGAGACGTGGGGAAAACCTCTGAGTGGGTCGGATAATGGAAAATTACAGGGGAGCCCAATGGCCATAATGGAGTTTACATCAGATGGAAGGATTTGAGTTGAGAAATAATATGATCAAAAAGGGATTGGAGAAAGAAGTCTGCCTATTGGCATCGCATAGAGAAGTTAGTAGGAGGCCACTGCAGTAATTCAAACTGACGTTTTAGGAAAGAGAATGTATCCTTGACATGGCAACTGAAGGGACGGAGGGAAGGCGCTGGTTGAAAGCACCATTTTGAGAAGTGGATCATTAGGGCTTGGAGACTGACTGGTCAGAGGTAAAGGAAAAGATGAAGTACACAAGGAGAGAGGCTTTCACATCTCTGAGGTCAAGAGACAGGGCTGTGGAGTCAGACGGACCTGGGGTGTGAGTACCGTCATCACCATCGCCCTGGCTAGCAGAGTGAACTTGAGAACATGAGGGAGCATTTCTGTCCCATCGCTATAACGTGGATGGTGACAATCTCCTTGCCGTTGGGAGGAGTACATGAAGTGGTGTGTGTAAAGCACACGGTGTGTATGTGCCTGGAGCACAGTGGACATACAAGGTTCTTGTTTTTTGGTTATTTTGTTTTCATTGTTTTGGGTTTTTTTTTTTTTTTTTTTGTCAGTGGAATTAAGGAATTGTAAGCAGAGAGAGAGATATGTGAAAAGAGCCCACGAGCAGTATTACCCTACCGGGGCCAGACACTGAGTGCCTCCCTTTCTTCATCTGTAAGACAGGAAGCTGGGCTCAATGGGATCTCAGAGGTCATTCATTCATTCACTCCCTGGATCACTTACTAGCTGAGTACCAAGCGTGCTTTGATAATGAACACGGCCTTTCATAAGGTAGGCTACTTCAAAAGGAATTTCAGCATATTCAGTAATCTGTTACTCATTTTCCCGTGAACTGCTCACATGACCAATAAATAGACCCCGTTTTTTTCCTTACTGTCACATTGTAGACATAACATTAGAAGCACCAAAGTAAATTATTTACCAAAGGACGATTATTTCTAAAAATACATTCACATTATTATTATTAATAGCAATTAGTATGAATAATCGAATGCCATAATATGTCACTTAGCTACAATATCTGTAGTCATTTAGTATGAATTGTAATCTCCCTTCACACTATGTGAGTTAATAGTGTTTGCGTGTCTGTTCCAGGTACTAATGATGGCTCTGAATCTCACATTATTTACCCAGCTAAATGAAATGTACAGATGGGGATGCTAATTGGAGAATTTAGTTCCAGAAGCCACAATCATAACTACTTTTCTTGTTTTTCAAAATATTATACTGTTCTGACATATGCATTCTCTAATCATTGAGACTACCTCTATACAATCCTTCAGAAATGGTAGAGATTGCTCTGTAGTCTTGCAAGGGGCAAATAATTTATGCTTTAGATGCTTCCCTATATTTAAGAAAAGTGTAATTTATAACTCACCTTAGAAAAATATAGGTCCTTATTAATTGGGGTTTTTTAAGTGATACATTAAAGTTGGTGAGTGAGAGAATAGCAACTCGACATGCAATTTCTTAACATTTCTCACACTAAGTATCCTGGTTTGTACAGTTTGGAAGCCTGTGAGTCTCAGTTCTACTTTATTTCATTAAATATCCCTTTCTGGAATTAGTCAAATGATATAAATTCAATTCAGCAGAGCACCCAAATTTTAACTACTCAAGTAGCTAAACTACACTACTCAAGTAGTAGCACGTACACAGAAAAAAAAATCTTATTCTTTCATCTTTTTCTTGAACCACTTTATTGAGATTTGATTGACTTACAAAGGCTATGCATAATTGATGTATGCAACTTGATAAATTTGGCGATAAGTACACAGCTGTGAAACCATCACCACAATGAAGGCCACAAATGTATCCATCACCTCCAAAAGTTTTCTATTGCCCTTTTCATTAATTAATTTTTCTTTCTTTATTCTTTATCTTATAGCTTTGTTAATCTAGATATTTGTCAAACAAAGAGTCACTCAATGAGGAGTAATAAAAAGAAGCTTTTATTTAAGAAACACTGTGTTTGCCTGCAATACTATCGTATCCTCTCTCCAGACCCAAGGCTCCTTGCATGGCACAAAAATACTCATTGTTAAGAATTTCCTTTGACAGATATCTGAAAATTCTTGCTTTTTGCATGAGATTTTATGCACAAAACATGCCATTTTTCATATTGTAAAAGCTAGTTAAATTCTATTGTTATAATGTAGTTAGCTAAAACTACCAACATTTACTCTTTCCATTCTGGAACCATTTTTTGCTAGATAAATCAACAGAGAACCTGTTGTATTGGATTCCAGCACTTCGGATGCCTGGTATATGCATACAGGAAACTTTAGCTCTTTGATGTCTTCTGATTAGGCAGTTTATTTAATTAAGCTGCTTTCGTATTTTATGTGTTTTCTTGCCTCATGTTTCAGCTAAATATGTTGCAAATATACTATAGCAAAAGAGTAGACAAATAATTTTTGAGGCTTTGCAACAATGGGGTCTGCCAGACCCAAAAATATAGCAATAAATTGTCATCTCCTGGATAATGTTGTTTATTTATACATCCAGAAGCATCTTTGTATGATTACGTGCAAGTCTATTCCTTCTGTGCTTATGCTACTTCGACATTAATATTTAACAAATTCCAGAGTTAATCAATACCTTTCTTTTCTCTCTCACACAATATATAGACTTAAAAATACTATAGTTCTGAATGCAACTGTCCAATTTATATGCTGTATTGTCCAGTGTTTAGTTCTATCACTTTCTACAATAAATTAGATGTTATTGTTATCTTTTCGCATTATACAACTAATGCTTTTCTATATTTCCCATGTATTTGCTAATATCTTAGTTTTCTATCCTGTCTTATACCCCAGATCATCCATTTTGGGTCATGTAAGTTCTGCCTTCTATATATACTTTAAATCTTCCTTCAGTGAAATCTGCTAGAGGTAAACCCTCTCAGTTTTGGCAGTCTGAAAATGTCTATAATTTTCTCTCATTTTTGAAAGATATTTTTGCTGAATATAGAATTCTAGACTGACAGATAATTTCTCCTGACACATTGAAGATCCTGCTTCTGGCATTCACTGTTGCTTCAATCTAATGACTGTCTTTTTTTGTCTAGCTACTTTTGAGGGATTTTGCTCCCTTTGGTGTTATCTATGATGTGCTGGTGAGCAGGGTTTCTTTTTATTTATCCTGCTTGGGATTTATTGAATTTCCTGGATCTGAGAATTAGTATCTTTCAATAATTCTGAGAAATACTCAGCCAATATCGCTTCAAAGATGACCTCTTTCCCATTATCTCTTTTATTTCTATCTAGAATTCTGACTATCTCCTCTAAGATTCTACATTTTTCTTTCATGTTAACTCCTTGGTTTTTCTAGGCTACATTTCGTTTGTGTTCTGGATTTATTGTCAGTATGTCTGATCTTTTAGTCTAATTTATCCATTGTAATTTTTGTTTAAATTGTTACATTTTAATTTCTAGAAATTCTGTTTGGTTCTTTTTCAAATGTATATGGTCATTCCTTATAGTTTCTTGTTCCTGACTCACATATTCAATCATCTCATTTATGGTTTTTTAACATATTAAACATAGCTATTTTATATTCTGTAACTGATCATTTCAGTATCTTTGAGGATCTTATTCTGCTGCCTATTGTTGCTGTTTGTTCTCATTCATGCTGCTTTATTTCCTTGTGTAATTTGTGGTTTTATTTTATTTTATTTTATTTTACTAAGCAATGATTATTTCCCCATGGACATTATTTTAGATCTGAGTTGATGACACATTCTTCCACAGAGGATTTGCATTTGCTTCTGCCAATTATCTGGAGCCATTACCCAGCCGGGATCATTTTGTATTAAACATTTGCTTGGCATTTCTCAAACCACACTGATAGTGTAACTGTGAACCAAAGCCTGTTTGAGGGCCTGCTTGTGTTTAAAAATAATCAGAGGGGAATTTTTTTCCCCATCCACCCAGAACCAAGGTTGAGGGAGGCAAATTTCCTTGCTGTCTTCTTTTGTACATCAGACTTGTTTACTTTTTTTCTTCATTATACTTGAGGGTGGCACCCTTTGAAGTATCTCAGCTTTATGTGGGGTCCCTTATTAAACTCCCCCGTGCTGCATAAAGCCATTAAATCAGATGATGCTCAAGGTCTTCCAGGATTTAGGAGAGACTCTCAGGTGTTGCCTAAACTCCTGAACTTCTAAGCTTCTGCTTTGTTTAGGAATCTGAATATTCCCTCTTTTTATGTCAGCTCAGCAACCTATTTCAAAAAGATTTCTGTATTTGTCCAGTATTTTAGTTGTTTCCAACTTGAAACTGATGTACTTATATATTTAGAGACCTAAATGAGTATCTATGTATATGGTTATATAATGTTTATCATTGTATGTATTTACAGTATAGTATTTCATTTATATATGCATATGATAACTTTATTTCTAGTTGCATCTGGTAACACCTTGCTATCTGCTATACACTTCAATTTTTCAACTATTCTGCAGGAATATTGGTCCTGCCTTTCGTCATTTGTCTTTTTTAAAAGAGATAAAACATTTGGTATGTAGTTATTAAGATATGAATAAACATAATTCACTGTTACCTATTTTAAAATCCTCATTACATTATGTAGAATTGTAGAATTTTTCAAATCCTCCCAAAATAGTAGGATCACAGAAACAAGTATGTCTGCATCCAGTTGGTAAAAGGGGATATTAAGAATATTAGAAACATTTGAACTATTGCACAAATGTAAAGAGTGGTAAAATATAAACATGATTTCCTTTGAGCAAAGAACTCTATCTGGGAAAAGTTATGCCTGCATCACATTTTAGAAAATCAAATAATTTTAAAGTGAACTGTCACAATTTCAAGAAAGCCTTTAAAAATGGTGAATCCCTTTGTCTCATAAAGGCTCTTTTGGTAAAGCAAATGATCACCCCTTTTAAAAAAAAAAAAAATCTGATTTTATACGAGACATTTTTGTCAAGTAACTACGCATATAATTGCAATGAGTAAAGACAACCAGGCTCAGCCAGCCCTGCCTCATCTCCCTAACGAACGGCCTTTCTTCTTCTAGTATGTGCGAGTATCTTTCGATACGAAACCTGATCTCCTCCTACACCTGATGACCAAGGAATGGCAATTGGAGCTTCCCAAGCTTCTCATCTCTGTCCATGGGGGCCTGCAGAACTTTGAACTCCAGCCAAAACTCAAGCAAGTCTTTGGGAAAGGGCTCATCAAAGCAGCCATGACAACTGGAGCATGGATATTCACTGGAGGAGTTAACACAGGTAACTGGAAATGGGACACAGACAGGCAACATAAGGCCATGAGAACATTGTGCCTAAGATAATTTTCTGCTAAGGTTAAATGCATTTATATTTTTCCACCTCATCCCTTACCCATGTCTGTCCATGATGGCTGGTTCTCTCTCCCTCGTTTACCTAAATGATAGTCATACAGTTATTTCTCAAGCAAGAGGAATTACTTACACATAAGAAACAGGCAGGGATATTTAATAGTTGACTGGACAGAATTTGTAAACATGACTAATAAAATTTTACAAGATATTTTCAGTAGCTCAAGTTGCCATATAAACATTCAATAATTCTTTAAGAAATGACTATTGCTTTACATTGGAAGCTTTGCCTCTGTTCTTTAGACAATTTCAAGTTTGTTGCCAAATAGCTTTAATTTTTGTAAAATGCTGTTTCCATCTGGGACATAAACTGTGATGGCAAGTCTAGGGTATTACGTATTCATTATCTTAAATATTTAGTTAATCATCTCTGCACCAACAGAAGACGCACCTCACTCTGAATTCCAAAGAGTTTTTCTTATCTGCCAAATGAGTTTCTGTATTGTGATACAGGCATAGTGTCAAATCAATTCTTACAAACCCACTTACAGTTAAGTGTTTATCTGCAGAACATTATTAATGTGCAACAGACAATACAATGGATGCCTGTAAATGTTTTTGCCCGATTTCCCCAGCATGACTCCAAAGTGCCAATTGGACAGGCAAAAGTAATGCTGCATGCTGTAAGTTAAGGCAAACTTGTTACAGGGCTCAAAGTCTGTACATGTAGACATGTTTGGAGTTAGTGGGATATTCTGAACGTAATTCTGCACCAACTAGTTTTAAATAACATGTTATCGCAATGTTGTTTATTTTCTTGTTCGTAGTTGGGACAATGTTTAAGTAAGACCTACATTCAGAATTCTCCTAAATGCCTAGAATTGGTAAACATTCAGCACACAACTACATAGGCCCTTTCAGCAGTGAAGTCTGCAGACTGGCCGTGCTCAACATTGTTATGTGAAATCCTGACTCAGCCTGTAAACTGACATGATCTTAGAATGGCCTCTCAGCTCTTTACTGTTCGTCCTGTAGTAATCAAATATCTACAGAGCAATTTTCTTTCAGTGACTGTTCAAGTACTGGGCTCCATGCTTTACTCTCAGCTAAGCAGGCATCACTTGCCTGTGATTTTTGTCTTTTGCTTTCCTGTCATATAGAGACCAACTCAAAGGATTCTTTGAGTTCAAAAGAAATTCTTACCAGTCTTCTATTTCTAGGAACTTGAAACATTAATTATCATTTGTCCTTCTTTTATGAAATGAGTTCAATATCGAAAGAAGAAAGTATAGCCTAAATACTGTAAACCAGGGAGTTCTCTGCCTCACTCCAGGCTTAGTGTTCAGTCCAATACCCAAAGTGAGGTTCTTACGATAGGACGCTGAGGTTAGGTAAGAGGCAATGACAGGATTGAGCGGGCAGAGGGGCATACCATGAGGTTCAGCTTCTTGCCCAGGGCTGGCCCTCGGGGGAGTTTTGTATATCAGTAGGAATCAATTTAACATAATTTTCACAGCTTCACTCTCTCAGGGTTTTGTTTTTATGTTTGTTTGTTTGTTTGTTTGTTTGTTTGTTTTACCAGGACTCTCACTTAGAACATTCATGGATAAGCTAACAAGTGAAAATGATATTCTTCCTAACACTCCTAGCATAGCTCAACACGGATTAGTGGCTATTTACACTATTTCGTTATTTGATTTTTTAAAAGGATGTTCTTTCTATTGGATGTTATGAATATTTCAGAACTGAGTTGTTCAAATATGTATGTCTGTTCCCATGATTACATTGCCTGGTGTGTTTGTGTGGTTAGTTCAGAGCACGGTGTCTGAGCCTTTCCTCTGGGATAGCCCCTGAGACACAGGAAAATGAGTCAGACACTGACCCTCCAAACCTCCCGTCAAGGAGTTTTACTATTAGAAGAGACATCTTCACATGCAAATGAATCACTGCAGAGTATGTTAGGTGACATATTGAGCTATGCAAAATATGCAAACTGTAACATGTTCAAATGGAGAAAAAATCAAATCCAACTCAATATTCATATAGGAGATGGCACGGGGTATGAATTTTTCCTTGAGGAATGGTGTGGAATTTTGATAAGTAGAAACATCTTTTCTTAGAGAATATATCTTTTAAGTCTCCTATAAAAATGACCATTTAAAAGGAAGGTTAAAGATTAGAAATTGCATCTTTTTAAAATGGCCTATAAAAAGGTAAGAAGTAGATTGCCTACCATCTTGTAAACTGAATTTTCTCACTTTTAACTATGATGGGGAAAGCCGTTTTGACAGAAGAGGAAAACAATCAGAAAGGTGAAGATTAAAAGGGACATCTATATATTTTTAACATAAATTATCCACAGAATAGGCCAATATTTTCTTTATAAGTAGGTTCTTCACATTATGTGTCCATAAATAGGAAGATGAAAAAAAGGTTAATAAAATCTGAGCTAAGTAACTAGACTATTTGAATGACCCTAACTCATACACAAACTGTGGTGTAAATTTAATATTATATGTGGTGCTTTTTATATGATACAGTCAAGGTATTGGTTCTTAGCCATACTAATGAATCATTATGCTTATTATATAAGAAAAATATTCTCTAAAGAATTGTATTTGGGTTTTTTATAGACATTGGATGCTTTTTATTTTTTCATATAAATCAGAATATGCAATGCATATTCATATACAAGTCTGGCAAATGCATCTGGCATTATAGCCACAGGTTTGTGTTCTCCCCTAAATATATGTAGTTTGTATAGAAATGTGTCAAAATTTTATATTCAATGCATTTAACCTTGGGAGAAATAGTTATCACAATTTCCTTTAGAACAATGGAAAGGTACTTGCTTTAAAGGGTAAAATTAATTCTTCTCTCTTTCCTCTTAGGTGTTATTCGTCATGTTGGAGACGCCTTGAAGGACCACGCATCCAAGTCTCGAGGGAAGATATGCACCATAGGTATCGCCCCCTGGGGAATTGTGGAAAACCAGGAGGACCTGATTGGAAGAGATGTAAGTCCTGGGAGCTGTCCCTTTCCATGACTTCTCCTACAGGGGTTATCGGAAGACTAAAATAAAATTAGTATTCAAAATGTGCATATTACAGTACTCTTTTAGTTCCTACCTCCCAAAATGAAACTCGGTTTATTGGCAAACTACTTATTTTCCCAAATTTATCTATGCAAGCTCCTGGTCAATTTTTAGAGCAAGAAAGTTCCGAAGTAAGACTTATCAACTACATCTCTCTTCTTGAATCACACAGTGGTCTTTCTTCACCCATCAAATCCTGCAAGTGCTCTTGATACGGTTATATTAAGATTAACTGATACCATATAATATATGGCAACATGAACTCAACAGGGCCTCTCCTCACCCCAGGACTCCAGCTTCTTTATTTACTCTTCACCTAGCTCAGGAGAGCTGCAGAGAGAGATTCTTTCCATTCACCATCTTGGCTTCCCTGGTAAGCCTTTCTTCTGCTAAATGCTTGGGCGAGGAGTGGGCACAGTTAAGTTCTTTATTTCCCACTCTGGGGATCTCAAAAGCCCTTGGCCAAAGTTAGCAAAGTGCTAGACTCTATTTCCTACCCTGATGTCCACAGCCACATAATCAACAACTTTGCCAGAAACCAAGAGACCTTGGTTCCATTTTTTCTGAGTCCTCATCTTATTTCTGTTCTTTCCAGGGGTCTCTTTTTTTAAAAAAAAAAACAAAAACAAAAACAGGTTATTACCAACTTCCCTTAAAGGGGTTTTCTCTCCTACTAACCATCAGACTTTATCTTCTATGTAACACTTCTCAAAATTTTATTGATAAGAATTGTAGTTATGCTATGTAAACAGATTGCCATACTTTATTTGCTTCTTTTTCCCTAATAAGTTTAGCAATTGACTATCATTATTTTCTACATTAGATTGACATAGTTTTTCCTTCCCAATCAAGGCCTGCCATAGAACATAGCCAATGTGTTAAGTAGTTTTTTCAAGTTTTTTTTTTAATCTGAGATAAAGAATCCAAAAAATAAAAAATAAAACAGGCTAAGAATTAACTGCTTTTAAACTGCTTCTATTATGATGAAATATAATGTAACCATCTTACTTCAATCTAACACAATAGATGCAGTTTTTAAAAATGCAATACAAAATACTTTGGATTTAAAAAAATGTCATGAAACACCCGCAGTAGACAAACACTTTAAATCCTTCAGAACCTTTATTTTGAGTGATAAGAAGTATCCACATCAATGATACCAAATTACAGGTAGAATCGCTAATTTATCCTGACTATATGGGATAAGGAATGAAGTAAAAGTTTTATCAGCGTAATATTCTCTTAATCAAAATTTACTGGCTGTTTTATATTACACACAAATTGAATGTCTAAGCAGCAACTTCCAAAGTGTTATTATGTAGGCAGACCTGACTGGGAAAGTAAGTGTTCCTAATTTTTTCAAAGTATCTGGGACTACTAGTTTTTCATAGAATATACTTGGGGTAATACTTGCCTTAGATTCCAAATTGGCTTTCAAATTAACTTTGAATGAGAGCAAATATATTAATATTTCTTAAAGAATTAGAATATGCTAAATGCCTACAACACCAACAATCATTTAATAGTGTATTTTATTAACACATTAAGTTAATTATTTAAAACATTATGATGATTCAGAAGCCGTATTGAAATGTTCACAGCTTCAGGATCTCTGTTGTAAACCTGAATTATTATTACTTAATTTGGAGGAGGGAGGCTGTTTTGGTAACTTCTCATTCAGATGAGCTATGAATTAATGACAGCTGATAATTTCTTTATTCAAGATATGAGTAAACCAAACCAAAGAGTAACCTTAGTTGCCTAAGCATTTGCAAAGAATGCTGGCCTCCTGCCTTTTGTGTTATTTTGTTTGTTCATCTTGTACATCTTATATGATTGCAGAAAGACAGGCTTCTATTACATTCACTTACCTTGCTGAATTGGAAGAATCATGATTCTTTTCCTCCAATTCCAACTTTTTGCCTGATTTCATGCTCCTTCTTTTTTCTTCTCCTTTTGTTTCTCCTATTTACTTCTTCCCAGTTGTATGCCAATGGAAACTCATGCATGCCCATGGGTCTTAGTGACATTTTCTGACTTCCCAACTAAAAGTGGTCTTGATCTTAGCACAGAGGGCAGAAAAATGCTCAGTAAATGTGTGCATTCACCATCCCTGTTCCTGGGGGTCTAATAAAGGCAAACTATGGCTCACAGAGAACCAGGTGAACCATCAGAGAGACCTTCATGAAAAGGAAATGAACATGGCAGGTTGTAGAGAGCATAGAAAAAAACAGTTGTATTTTAGTTCTTCAGTAACCCTTTGACCAAGATCTATTGACTTTTGACCACTCAAGTATCTTCCTTTCCCCAAATTGGGGAACTAGAATAGGATTTCTCAGGCTCTTGCATGATAAGGCTTTGTTTTTCAAGTTATAAATTATTTGGAGCAAAATTACTGTTTTAGATATTACAGGATTTATGATGTGATTTGAGGTAAGTTTTTATATGTGTTCACTCTTCTAATGTGATAGTTATAAAGTAACATGATGCTAGGTTGCCATAAAAGGAAGTATTTAAATAACATGTTGGTGGTAACTGGCAAAAATTCCCCTAAATCATCAAATTAGAATTATTATCTCGTAAGTTTCTTACATAGCACCAACAGTTTTCATAGCTAGCTTAATGTAGTAGCCTTCTATCTTTTTTCTTTCATTTATATAATCCAACTCACATATAATAAACATCAAAAACAGAAACCTTTTAGCATCAGATATCAGGTAGGAGAGAAAAAAACAAATGTATTATTAAAAATCTTTACCACTTCAGAATTCCATCAAAATGCAATCATTTGAAAATATAGAATAGTTGAATTCTTGGTCAAGTCTATGTTTGTACGCAGAATAATGTTGAAGATGTACAAAACAAATTTCAAAGGAAATCTAGGAAATGTATTTGAAATAAATATAAACACAAGGATAAAAGAAAGGCTCCATTTCTTATGCCTGATATGTTGTCACAGTAGATTTATTTGCAAGCTGATGGAAAATATAAATTATTTTATTTCTGTGGAGTTGGCTCTTGAATGAGCACTTTTAGAAGCTGAACATTCAAGTACTACTAGAATTCTCTTATTTATTGATAACATTAGTAGGTACAGCAATTGCTATTCATCTTAATCCCTTCAGCATGGCACTAGAGAGGCAAATTCTAGTCCTAAACATAAAAAAGAGAACTAACTTGGCCTCAGATCTGCTTCTAGATATTCTGAGGCATTCTCCTCCCTTTGAGTCTCGTCTCATAGCTGGACTTCAAGTTGCTTGAGGGAACAACACGTATCTTTGGGTTCTCAGAACCCAACTGACAGTCTCACAACTAGTAGGGGCTCAGTAACTATTGATGAAGATAGATTTGATATGATGAAATCCAGGCTACAGAGAAAATAAACATTACGGAAATAATAATCTTACCCAGTTCACAACTTCATCACAACTTCATCTCTAATCGTATTCCCAAGCTACATTATACTATTCTGACAATAGTGGGGGCATTTTTAAACTAAGCATCTGGATGTAAAATTCTTTTCTCATATGGCAACTCAAGGAGGGAGGCGGCGGATGGTGAGGTATCAGCCTGTTGGGTGTGGAGGCAAAGCAGGTGGAATGGGAACAGGCCTTTCTCTAAAGCCTTTGGCAGATGTGTGATCTATCCAGCTGAGTGACAGAACTAGCCCTGATGCTTTAAATTTGAATATCTTCCACTCTGTTTAACCAAACCCTCCTTTTGTCAATTAATAGATCAAAACAACAGACTTTGGTAAGGAATAATGCTATGAATATTGACATGGTAATCTCTTGTTTGTTTGTTTGTTTGTTTCTGCCACTTAGACTTTAAAACATGTACTGTTTCAGTTATTAAGGTTCACTCCATCTCTGTGATTTCTCCATATTATCTCTGTGGTCCTTTTCCTCTATTACTGTCCATAATCCTACACTTCCATCAAATTTAGCTCAAGGCTTGCTTCTACTGAGATGTCTTGCTAGATTAACTTCACCTGTAATCTCCTGTCTCTGATTGTAATTCTCCCACAAGTGTCTTCTTTCCCGACTGTCTCAGTTTGCTCAGGCTGCTATAATAAAACACCATAGACTACAGGGCTTATAAACCACAGAAATTTAATTTTCGCAGCTCTGGGGGCTAGACAGCACTTTCTTGCTCTGTCCTCACATGGCAGAAAGGGCAAGGGATCTTTCTGGGGTTCCTTTCATAAGAGCACTAATCCCATTCATGAGGGCTCCACCTTCATGACCTAATCACCTTCCAAAAGTGCCACCTCCTAACACTTCACCTTGGAGGTTAGGATTTCAACATATGAATTTGGGCAGGGGGGCGGGGGGCGCATATAAACATTCAGTCCATTGCAGCAACTTAATTAAAAACTCTCCCAAAACAGGGATAGCATTATTTTGTTTTTTGGTAATCCCTATTGTGATACTTTGTATAAATATGACACATTGACATGCCACTTAAAGTCTACAAAATTCAGTTTCTTCATCTCTGGATAGAATAACACTTGTTCTGTCTTCATGCAACTTCTATGAGCATAATCATAATAATAGTAATTATAATTTATTGAGCTCTTATTTGAGTATGCTCTATGATTGCATATATTAGCCTTATAAGGTATTATTACACCCCTTTTATAGTTGAGTAAACTGAACAAGAATGAGAACCAAGATCCAACTGTCTCCAAAGCCTATTCTCTCAAATATTAGTATGTCAAGTAAGATATAAGAAAATATTTAACAATATTATGTTTTTATTATGGGTTGAGATATTGTCAAATATCTTACATCTGTAAATTGGACTGAAAAATAGACTCAATGAATGGTCAGAGCCCTTTTCTTTGTCCCTAGAGAATCTTGACCTGGATAGATGATTATGAAAGTATCAACAGTGTAAAGTCAAGAAAGAACTTCCAATGAAATATAATTTTCATGGGACACATTTTAAATTTAAATCTCCTACTTTAGAAAACAATCTGGTCAGATCTGTGTCAGGTAATTGAACAGTTTCTAAGGCCTTTATCATTTGTCTTTTCTGAAATCTACACTAACAAGACATATACCAATTTAAGCATCCAGACACAATCCCAAGAAAAAGCACTTTTCATTTTAACTTGAGGATGGAAATTGTGTTTGGGTAGATTTCCAACACATCATCTTACGTGGTTATTAAGTTATTTTCACATTCGGTGATATCTTCGACTTTCCCTAAACTATAGATTTATTTCTCCAACTTTCATAACCTTTAAGATTCCTTATGTTTAATTGGAAAGTGCACTTTTGATGCCCTCTTTATGTTTCAAGCCAAGAAATATCAAATTTGATAGCACAACTGATTGTTAATTTGGATGTAGTTATCAAATAAATACATTTGTCACTTATTTCTGAGTCAAGCCAAAGATGACTTCATATTGTAAGCTCAGAAAACTTCCCAATAGTGGCCCTGGAATGGGATTTATTGGATTTTTATGATTGGATTAGATAAGATGTATCTAGGGGTGTAAGAGAAAAAAGCCAGAGACAAGGAGACCTGCCCAAATCTGTCATGGTTATGTAGGAGAGAGCCAACGCCTGCTGAGCGCGGACCACACTCCTGTTCTGGGCTAACTGCCGTGGCAGCAGTTACATCCACTTACACGGAGAATGCAGTTTTGGTGAAGACAATGATGAGTTTGGATTTGGGCATGTTCACTTTGCATTTCCTTTGAGATATCTGCATGAAACTGTCTGGCAGGCCAGTGAGTATATTAGGTCAGTGAGTCTATATGGTAGAAGCTTAGAAGCAAGATCTGGCTGCTTACATAAATTTGGAAGGTATCTCTTATAGATGGCAATTCGAGCCATCATGGTGGATGGAATCACCACAGGAGAGTGTGCAGAGTGAGGAAAAGGAGGTCCTACACCTGGCTCCTGATGATCCCAACCTTCAGTGGATGAGCAGAGGACAAGCAGCCTGCAAAAGAGACCAAAGAAATGTCTGAGAAGTAGGAGCAAAGCCGGAGAGAGGCAGGAAAGCCAAGGGAAGAGTGTGCTTCAGAAGGACTGAGAAGGGCAATGCCAAGGACTGTTGAGAGGCTAAGAAAGGCAATGACCTAGGAGCATCCATCCATCCCATCAAGATGGACATCATCACACTATTGGTCAAAGCTGTGTCAGAACAACGATGAGGAGGCATGCATGTTTCTATGGGATGGGAGGGAGGAGACGTGGAGAAGCAGAGACAAAACTTTTAGGGATTTGGCTGTGATGGGGAGAGAAGATATGGGTAGCCAAAGGGAGCCATCATTTGAGGCATTCTTTTTCTTTAAGATGGGGAGTCTCTTGAGATTGTTGATGTGTTGATGGTAGAAAGGGACATGGGGATAAAGAGGAGACCACTGATGACATAAGTCCTGGAAGGGCTGTGAGGTGATGGGTCCAGAACCAAGAGGGAAAGGTTCACCCCATGTACACATGTAACCGAAGTTGAAGAGGAAAGAATACACATGCAGAGGGTTGGTGTCAGGATGTTGAAGGTGCTTTGGCCCGGAAGTTTATTGTTTATCACTAAAATAGTAACAATAACAATAACTATGCCAACAACAATAATATCAACACTTTTGTAGAGCTTACTAATGTCAGCACCCTTCTAAGCACTTTCGCATAGACAAACTCATTTAATTCTCACAATAGCACTCAGAAGTTGTTGTTTTTTTAGTACTATTATCATCCTCCCCATTTTAAAGACTAAACACTGAGAGATTAAGTAACTTACCCAATGTTCCATGACTAGTAAAGGATGTTACTGGGATTTAAGCCTCAGCCACCTGGCTCCAAAGATCATATCTTTATCTATTGCCAGGACTGCTTCTTTATAATAATAACAGCTCTCATTTATTTGGGTTCATGCTTCATTGTTCTGTGAGTTTTATCTCTCAGTTAATCCTTACAATAGTTAATGAGGTGACTGTAATTATTATTATTCTCTAGCTACATATGAAGATACTGAGACACGCAGAATAAATAACTTTCTTAGGGTCACCAGACTGGCAAGCGTGTAGGAGCAGGAGTCAGATCATGTGCCAAAGGGAGAAGGAACGGTGTTCAGGTGTGAGGAGAGTTAGCTGACGCCACAACGGAACAGAAACCGGAACTGATTGGAGCCCGGGGAACGAACACCAGGCAGCACAGAGAACTCAGGCAGGGCAGGGTAGGGGGACTGGGGGCCGTGAAATTATGATGCATTGACCTGTCTGCAATAAAGGAGAGAGGATGCATTTTGAGACCTTAAAGAAGAAGGAAGATAATAACACACTATTGTCATAGTTATCTATTGCTGTGTAAAAAAAAGTTACACCAAACTTAATGGCTTAAACAACAAATGTTGATTATCCCACAGTTTCTGAGGGTCAGGGATGTGTGAGTGGCTTATCTGGGTGGTTCTGGCTTGGGGTCTTCCCTGAGGTCACAGTCAAGATGGCAGTTGCAGCAGCATCATCTGAAGGATCTAATGGGTTACAGCACCCTCTTCCGAGATGACTCACTCAGAGTTGTTGGTAGGAGTTCCTCGCCGTGTGGACCTCTTCACAGGGCTGCTTTATTGTCTTCCCAAGATGCCAGCTTCCCCCAGAGTAAGAGATCTGAGAGAGCACTAAGAGGAACCCTTTTATGACCTAGTTTTAGAAGTCATCTGCCAGCACTTCTGCTTTATTCTATCCCTTAGAAGTGAGTCACCGAATCCAACCTGGACTAAGGGAAGAATTTCAAAGAATTTCTGAACATTGATACGTGGTAAGTTTCAGGGGAAGAGTAGCCTCTTTTCAGAACTCAAGAGCCTCTTTCCACTGCCAGGGAGTCTTGTAGCTGGATGGTCCAGGGTTCCGCTCAAGACGGGGCAGACGGAGTGAGTCCACGCGAGTGGAAAGCATGAAATGAGGACTGTGCTGCTCTCCACCATCACAAACTGAGGGGCACATTTTCAAAGTGCTGCAGAAAGACATAATTGTTTCTCCCGTGGTTTCAGTGGGAGTCATACAGCTAAAGTATCTGGGTGCTCTTCGGAAATGGATGCCTGGGTTTGCTGGTTTCTTGTTTGAATTTCTGAGCTGGGAGGCGGCATCTAGGTTTCCGCATGAGCCTGCTCTATACCTACACTTACAGCTGAGCTGCCTGAATAGGAAGTAACCAGCCAGCGTCCCTGCTGGCTCAGGCCTCTCTATGGTTATGAAGACACACAGAGCCTTTCTTTTTTACACTCCATTCTCTCAGTCCCCGTGTTCCTTTATCTCAGACACAGAGGTTGCTTCCCATTTCTCAGCGGTATCCCCTCTTCCCTCCCAGAAACGGATGCCTGATCCTGAGAGAACCTCTCCACTCCTTTTGTTTCTCTTTCCCCAAAGCACAAGCCCATTTTGCTGCCTGCTGGTGCCTTCCCTGACCTCTGCATACATACAGTTCTAGATGACTCATCTGGAAATAATCTGATCAGCTGTCAGAAGGATTTTAATGCCCAGCTGAGCCACTGGCAAAAATGTCCAACAGCAAAACCAACCATAATATCCTCTATAAATTTAAAATCAGACTGGGTCCTCTGTCTTCCCTCTAAATGTCCCCTGGCCTATAAAGGAATTTAAGATCTACATGTGTTGTTGGTGGGGCAAATCTGGCCAAGACACCTCACCTCTCCAAGCCCTTATGGCTCCTCCTATAAAATAAGCATGAAATGGATTAATCCATGGGAAATTGTCTATCACAATGCCTGGCATGCAGTAAGTGGTCAATAAATGCTAATTTCCTTCCAGCCTAAATTAAAATCATGGTGCTACTAGGAGAGAAAAAATAACTCTTTGGGCCACTTGCCTGGGGCATGTTGATATACAACTCATTAGGTAGTGGTATTGCAGAAGGCCCATGATTGATGGCATAGAAACCTGATTTAGTCCAATTCAACTCTGTTTAGAAAAGGAGTGCTAAGTGACCCACCTGCCTTTTCATTGCAGAAAGCACCACAAAATCGAAGAGACCCAGGATATGAGAGCGCTACTTTTTTTTTTTGTAACTAACACACATGGGAGGTCATTGCTCTGCAGGAAACTAAAAAGAGCAAATGTGCTTTTTAATACAAGCTGTCCAGGCTCAATTTTAGTGGTAGGAAGCCGTCAGAAATTACAGTCAAGTCATCCATTTTATAGATGAGAAAACTATTGTCCAAAAAGTGTCTTTCAATGAATATATTTTGAACATTTGTTGTGAGATGTTACCTAGACGTGCAATTATGTATCTCCTCAAGCCAACACAGTATTTATCACATACTGTATTTCCTCAAGAGATTCTTAGTGAGTGAGTAAAGGAATGAATAAACGAACTCAGGAATTTGCCCAAGGTCACAAATTAGTAAGTAGAGGAACTAGAACTAGAGCCCCCCTCCCCATCCCCTGACTTCCTGCTTAGTACTCCTGGGTGAGCCCAGAATGTGTATGAAAATATCTAGGAAAATTCAAGCAGGTGTCTTAGATCAGTTTCTGAATCACTGAGCTAAGCCCTTCCAGGAAGCATAAATGCAGCACCTGGGCACCAGCGCAGGAAGGATGTTCAGTTTTCCACAGTTCAGTGTCTCTGAGTCAATCCCTTCCCTGACAATGGTGACGTCCTACTAATGCCTTATATAAACGGGACTTTATCTCCATTAACCCCTTAAATAGCTCTCACTTCACTTTCCAGGGACTCTTTGTTTAAAAGTCAAGGGATACCGAGGCCTGGGAACCAGAATTTTGTCAGTCAGCCAGTACTAAGTGGTGTACAGTGGATTACCAAATGAAGAATTCTCTCATTTGCTCTTTAAGGACAAGAAAGAGGGGCACAATGTCATTACTTAGAGGTGTTCTGCCCCATGATAATCAGAGAGTACTAAGTGCCTATAATCCATTTCTAAGCAAATTTCTCTTCTAAGTATAGATACTACTACATTTACAAATCATGAAAACTCACCTGATAAAGGCCTTTGAGACATCATTCAGCCTTTCTCAACTCAGGTTCCTTATCTGAACTACAAAACACAGAAAATTATTTGAGTGACTGTCCCATATTCCTAGGAGAAAAAGTGATCCATTACATGCAATGGATGGATGCTCTAGGGCATTAGGACTTAATTTTCTCAGGAAACCCTGTCTGAGAAACATGCTACAGTAATCCAACATACCTACAAATTGTGAATATGTCACACTTGTTCTTACTCACCACCACCCCACCCATGCACACACACGGAGACTCTTCCAAAAAAGTTGCCCTTTTTTTATGAGCTCTTAACAATGAAAATGGTTGCATTACCTCCAAAATTTCTTCAAAGAAAGGAAAAAATTCATTTGTATTCATGTTATAGGAAGGCATTATTTTTTTCTATTTGGGAAACATAGCAGGAAGATCAGCAAATCTTTTGTAGATATGCAAATATAACTCAAACAAAAATAAGCCGCTGGTGTGTTTGTGATGAAGAATACTAAATGGATTTTGTAGGCAAGTTAGACCAAATTGCATTCCTCTGAAGTATTTGGGGAGTTATTTCTAACTTTGCAATTAATCCACAAATAGTTCCAGACCATCACCCTCTTAGATGCTTGGGAGGACGTGGCAAAGAAAAAACATTTCGTATATTTGGCCAACAGATTGCTGATTTTTTTTTTTTCTTTACTTACATTGATTTAAATCTCCTGGGTGAAACAAAAGTCACTGATTTATCTCATTATCATTTCATTTTGATCACTAGTTTACAACTGGAAAATCAGCTTGGAGTTGGTAAAAACAGAGCAGAGCTAGAGAAGGAATTAATATTAATATTTATAAAGTGCCTACTAGAAGCCAGGCATGGTGCCAGGTACTTTGCACATACAATCCCAACTAATCCCCATTAGGTAAGCAGTTTTATCATTTTCCTTTTGCAGATTAAAAAAGTGAGAGATTCATACAGCCATTAAAAGAACTGGGATTCAAACAAGTTTCTAAGATTCATATGTTCAGGATTGTTCCAGGATTCAGCATGTCTTCCTCCAATAATAACTGAAAAATAAAATGGGATATTTTTATGTATTTTTCAGATTTATATGCCCTATTATTCAGCAGACAAACTCTCTGCCAATATATGACCATGTTTAACTTGCCTTCACATAAGATAAAAAAAAAATGAGGATCAGTGAGGTGAAGAAATTAAAATTCATGAATGACACTGTAAATTTGACCTTGCCATGACTGACTCAAATGTGCAGTGTTCCCAAAGAGTGGCTGAGCTATGTTTCACAAGAAAAGAAGGTCAAAGTCAGAAGACTGAAGCACCGATGTCCTTGGAATCCAGTAATGGGGGAAACACACACTGTATATAGAACACAGATTATTTAATGATCTTTTTTTACTCTCAGATTGTTGAGAATACATCAGCTTGGCCGAGAATCCTTTTCATTCCTTTATTTGTTTAAAAATTTCACTTACACTGATAGTCTTTATGTAGGTTCCTAGGAATTAAAAAACATGCACTTGTGTCTTAGCCAGCACAAACGTCTGGGGTTCACCATCACACACACTTTTTATCCTCTGGAAAATCCGCTGTTCTCTGCTGTTCACAGACTGCTTTGGGTCTTCCCCCTCCTTCTTGTGGGACCTGCCATTAGAAAAGAGAGAACAGTAACTAAAGCGTTGTCTTTTGTCCAAAATCACAATGCAGAAGCACTTTAAGAATAGGAGAAAGTCTTTCTGCTAGGCCTTTTTCAATGAAGCATTAATGTTTATTAACTTGCACTGTGCTGTAGAATGAATGTTTTATGATCAAAAATGAGTAGGAACAAAATGGGAAATTCAACCACAAGAAATCAGTGATAGAGAACTCAGTATGGGATTAGCAAACCACTGTCTCTGTATTTTAGGGGACTCTCAATGCACTCATCTAGACAAAGGAGTAATTGATGACTGCTCCATGCGACTACTAGAGGCAATAATCAAAAAGTTATGGGCTTCCTTTATCAGTAAGAGCCAACTAAGATAAAGCTATGAATTAATGTTATAGTAATGCCACGTTAACAAATGGGGCATATATTAATAGGATTGAAGACTATTTCAAAAGCTCAGAATTATACACACATTTTATATTTTAATTAGATCAATTCCCAAACAATTCAGAAAAGAGGATTTTTTTTCAGTTTTGAGCAAAAGCATGTCTATCTCAAGTTTGCCTTTTCATTCATTCACTATTTATTGAGTACATTTTATTTGCCAGGCACATAGAAACGTCAGAGTTTTGAATCAGCATCAAAGTCTAAAAAATGACTTATATAAGATCTTCACTATTGAAGAATGCCCTTACTAAATCACTTTGTAATTCCTTTAACAAACTATTCAATCTTACTACACCTTTTCATAGTGAGTTATTACATACTGAAAAAGAAGAAGAGCATCTCAACTCTATAATTAATGTACACACTGCACAATGGCATAGAAGTAAAAACCTAGTAGCATTTCTGTCCTGTCAATTTTGATGATTCAGTACAGTGATAGCTCCACTGAGACTATATAACAATGAGCCTACTGAATGTTTCCTTTTCATAGTCTTGAGTGAAGTTCCTACCTGAATATTTTAGGAGCAGATTTCCAACACATCATCTTATGTTTCCACTGGGTCTAAGCAGTGTTAGAAAGGGAAATAAACACAGATTTTGGAATCAGCCAGACCTGGGTGTGAATTCTGGTCGTGTGTAGTAAACTCTTGGAAAATTTACTTTATCTTTCCATTTCTCAGTTTCTTCTTCTGTAAAATGAACGTAACATCATCTACTTTGCAGGGTTATTGCCAAGAATATAGATAATGTGTATAAAGCAACCAGCTCACAGTAGATATTGCTTTTCTTTTTATACCGAAACTGTGAGAGACCACACTGAAATTGCTCTATTTTAGGTAGTGTAATTCACCATGAATTACACAACAAAAAAGGTAGAATAAGACAGAGGTGAATATTTTGGGCCTGATTCGTATTTGTCTCATGAGACAATTATTTTACAATCAAGATTTCCATTCAAATAAGATATCTAATAAGGACAGTGTTGATTTTGAATAATGGACCTTCAGATTACTGAATGGGTTTGAGAGAAAAGATCACATTACCTGCTCCGTTCTCTAGAATCGTGACTGTTTTTCTGTGCCTGTTAAAGTATAGACATGGGAAAGAAGGGAAAGAAACAAAATAACTAGATTTAAAAATTATTTGGGGTTTTTTAGCAAATAAAAGATTAACTTGAATATGAAACAATCATTGGCATGCCAGTTTTTGAGTACAATGAAAGCACAAACTCTATTTTCTGAATAAATAAATACTCCTTTAAGCATAGTCTTGCTTCAAATGAAACTTTTACCACAAATCTTGCTTCTTTTCCAAAGCAATACTAGGAAGAGGATATAGACTATACTTGCATCATACCAAAAATTGATATTCTTTCTCTCTTTCCTCTGTCTGATTCTCTTTTTCATATCTTGTTTTCTTTTCTCTGACTTCTGCCTCTTCCTTCTGATACCTTGCAGGTCGTCCGGCCATACCAGACCATGTCCAATCCCATGAGCAAGCTCACGGTTCTCAACAGCATGCATTCCCATTTCATTCTGGCTGACAACGGGACCACTGGAAAATACGGGGCAGAGGTGAAACTCCGGAGACAGCTGGAAAAGCATATTTCACTCCAGAAGATAAACACAAGTAAGTAGGCTGGGCTGCTGTTCCCACCGTCATGCCTCATAGGAAGTATGTTGAAAGTGAATGACTTCAAGTACACCGTGCAGCAATATTATAAAAACTTGAGCAAATTTCAAACACAGGCCATTATTTCTACTGGGTTAGTGGTTAGAATGAGAGGAAGACATCGAGAGGAGGCCAAGTGGAAGTGTGGGAACTGACTACACAATTAGTGCAGGCAACCTCATCTATCATGAGTGAAAAATTCAGCCCCATCTGAGGTTTGTGAAGGAAGATAAGCTTTCTTTCTAAACTTTTCCTGCAACCTTTATACAGTACTCTGAAGAGGAAAGGCACCCAAGAAAAATTGTTTCTATTTACTAAGCTTTTTTTTGGTGTCTAAAAAAAAGGAAAAAAAATCGAGTTTTGATCTTAATATAGCTCTGGCTGCGTGAAGGCATTTCAAGGGAACTGAACATTCTCTAAGCTAAAGCATCATGTGAAATTATCTTGATGAAATTTTAATTCTGTCTCTTAATTTTATATATGTCTTCATTCATTGCCTCTGGATATATGTGGATTTAGATATATGTGTACACGCATTCAAACCATGTAGTACATATCAAATGGTTACACTAACATTACCTCTTAAGTACTTATGTGCTCTGTGGTGTTTTTATTGTGTAAACATTTGTTTTAACTGTGAAAAGGTAGCATCATAAAAACAGCAATGCTTCCCAGATCACTAAGTGGCTTGCATTAAAATGTGATCGAGGTATGAAAACAATCTACTGTCTTTCCTTACAAAATAGAATTCAATTTGTTTCATAAAGTAACAGGTGAGGCTTCACGGCAAACTCAAACTTTCTAGTAATTACATATTCCATCGGGGAAACTTTGATCTAATTAATTGAAATTCCAAAGCCTGCCATTCCAAAGAACAAAAGATACTCTTTGGCTAGATAACTGTTCAAAACTTCAGTGTAATGTGATTGAACTTGTCCAAATCCCTTTTCTCTTCTCTGAACTTTTCTCTGCAGCTATCCCAAATGGGTCTTCCTTTCTATAGCCCCTTCGTCCCACAACTGACATGTGAGACCTGTCCTTCCTATACCCTCTTTTGTGGTTCCACCTTTTAAAGACTACTAGTGTTTAAGCAGTCAAGTTTTATACTTTCATATTTTTTCACAATGACGTCTAGAATAATAAATTTTGGCCTGGGTTTGAAATAGAAATTGTATTAGGAAACTCCCTTCCCCAACTGTCTTTGGAAAGAAGAAACATTGTATTATCCCTTGGTGACCATCTTCTGCGGGGTCAAAAAAAAAAAAAAAAAAGAGTAGAAAAGACTAGAAAACTGATCCAGAGATCAGCAGAGATCACATTTAACAAAGCACTTTTAGCAATGGATGGTGGGGTTTTCTGTAAATATTAAAACTGAATTTAATTACACTATTTGATGTAAAGGGCAGATGTTATGTAATCAGTGTTATCTACTCAGGTTTTTTTATAGGCTACAGCATTATTTTTGTTGTACCATCAGGTTAAAAATGAGAGCTTAAATAGGCATGAGCTGGAAGCTGGAGGAGATGGGAGAAGGGAGACCAGGAATAAATTCAGGGTCAAATTCAGTACTGGGTAGTGAGACAGAATCCGCCTAGACAGGCAAAGCATGTCATTGTGCCAGGCCTGGTGGCAGCTGAGCTGGCTAGTCAGTAGTGTGAGAGCAGAGCTGGATGTGTGGTTGTGTAAGTTACACACACAGCAAAGGGGTTGAGAGCTGGGGTTAAAACCCAGCCAGGGCTCTCTTAGTCAAGCCTTGTGTCTTCCTGGCTGCCCAGAGGAAATGGTACTTTTTTCTAATTGGTTATACCAGAGGGAGTGATCTATGTGCCTGGAGGGGTGGGTGCCTTTCTCCTAAGCTTACAGAGGTGCTGCACGTGTGTGTGGCCCTTCAGGGCAGGCCCAGAGAGCAGAGCCCAGCAACGTGGAGCTGAAAAGCGGGCCACCACAGATGGTCAGGAGGTCAGCAAAGCTGGAGGAGCCACCACCAGATGCTAGTTCTTGGGTAGATCACCAAGGACACATCACATCCTATTCATGGAGACATCAGCCCCTTGCTAGCTTATCAAAGCAGGTAGCAGCACATGGGCACATTGACAAGTGGGGACCCAGTCAGGGGTCTAGGGTACAAAATGGAGAGAGGCATGAACCCAGCTACCAGAGAACTTACTTTGAGGACTGTATTTGTGGCTTTATAGAAACCCGCAGACTCCCGTTCAGTGAGTATAATTAAATGGTAAGAGAGATCCCTGAGGTCACAGGAAGTTAAAAGGCACAGGGCTAGGAATTTGCCCATGAATGAGCTGTAGTGGATGATGTCAGGAATTAGCTCCAGTTTTACCCCAGATCTTAATCATGTAGGGTGACTAACTTGTCCCAGTTTGCCTGGGCCTTTCTCAGGTTTAGCACTGAAAGTCCCATGTCCCTGGGCCCCCTGGGCCCAGGCAAACTTAGGTGATGTTTTGCCCTTCAAGTGAGTGACTCATAAGTCATTAGGTCAACTCCTCCTTACTGCACTCACCCCCAAAGCAGGGAGGGAGCAGCAAGCTCGTCAGAGGGTAAAAAGTGACCCAGGCTCTTTGAAGTACATAGAGCAGGACCTTGAGGTCTCTTTTCAGTTAGCAGCAGAGCAAAGTGCCCACTGAGAACACAGAGGCCCCCAGAACAGAACTGAGAAAGATGGGTAAAGAGTTGACCTGGCCATCAAATGAAATGGCAAGAGCAAGAATGCAAACCTTTCATGCTATCCCCAGTCAATATTTTAGAACAGCAAATCTACTTTCTAATCCAGAAACCATGTGGTTCTTCCTTCTAAAAATAAAATTTTATTCTATAAGTTCATCTTAAAAATTCCATTTACTTTTTCATTTCCTGCTTCAAAAGTTTAGGAAATCTAAAATGCAACTACAGAACTCAATTTCCCGAAAATGAGACACGATAGCACAATAATATTGTCCACCACCTCTTAAACTCAGGATGGTCCCAGGGATGTCTGAACATACTCAGCATTTTCCTCATTGAAATGCCATCCTTCCTCATCACTTACAGGTGATCTTCGTACTGCAGCAACCTATCAACAAGTCCATTTTCTTACATAAATGACGTACGATTCTGAAGAATATTTCCCTTAAATATTAAGTGAATACTGCTCAGAGGACCCATAAACCCTTTTCTCATCAACATGACAGTGATCACTGATACCATCACAAGCGCCAGTGTTCAAGTTTGACCTTCTTTTTCACAGCTGGCTTCAGCCATTTCATTGTGCCCCCCCCACCCACCGCCCTCATGCGTTCCTACTGCCAACAGTCAGGACTGAAGTATTGTCATCCCTTATTGATGAGTTTTGGTGATAAAAGAGAAGCCTTTCGAATAAGAGCTGTTACCTGGGAGATTGCTCTCCCATCTGCAATCTTCTGAACTCCAAATTTAATATGCAAGGAACAATTCTCATCATTCCTTTAGCAAATAAATATTTAGCTTAGATCTTTCTTATGCTTAAAAACATCACACTGCTGTTGTTTGTAGAGATTAGACTGAGGTTAGGGACAGGATTAAAAGTGAGGAGATGCTTTCAGGAGGCCACTGCAATAATACAGGTGAAATATGACAATGGTTTGACTAAGGATGGCAGCAGCAGGGCTAGTAAAAACAAGTTATAGTAAAATGTACATAACCTGGAATTTACCATTTTAACTATTTTTAAGTGTACAATTCATTGGCATTAAGTTTATTCATGTTGTTGTTGTGCAACCATAACTATCATCCATCTCTGGAACTTTTTCATCATTCCAAACTGATAACCAGCTCCCCTTCAGCCCCTCCCCCAGTCCCTGGTAACCACTATTCTACTTTCTGTCTTTATGCATTTGCCTGTTCTAGGTACCTCATTTAAATGGTATTATACAATATTTTTCCTATGATACATTTTGAAGATAGAGCTCAAGCAAGCTTGGTAATGAATTGAGCATTCAGGGTAAGGAATAAATACATCAAGGATGCTGCATAGTCATCCTTAGAGACACCCATGCATCCTTAAAACAATGACACTAGGTGAGAGCCCCTAAGGAGTAAACGTTTATAGAAAAGTAAAGGGGATTGAGGACCAATGTCTAGGGAATTTGAACAAAGTCCTTGAGAAGATGAGAGGGGGTGTAACTCCACACACAAATGAAGAACAGGAGGGAAGACAGCATATATGGGGATGGATGTGGGTAGGATAGAACATTTTCTGGTAGGAAGATCAGGTGGTTCTTTATAGATAGCTTCTATATCTAAGTAAAATAATACATGAGGCCATTGGTTGAGAGTGTGAAAGACGAGGTGGTATTGGAGATTCAGAGACAGAAAAGAACTACATTCAGTTTAGAGACTAAGAGAGTGAACAGACTGGGAAAATGTGGGATTGCCGTGCAGCCCCCTTGATATTTGGGGTCGTAAACTTAAAGGAGTAAATCTTCAGCGCTGTATAGGTTTGTTCCAGCCATCTTCAGCTGCTGTGGTAGAACAGGCATCAATTTGGGATTTTGCCTGGCAAGTAAGAAAGAGGGAGAGAGTGGCAAGGGAGGGAGGCTAAGAGGTTCTCTATATACCCATGTCCTTAGAGTAGCATTCATGTCTATGGATGAAAGAAATGTTGTGTCTGGCATTTAAAAGAACATAAAATCATTAATCTAAAAGATCACACCAAGGTGCAGAGAGATGGTTAAGTGATACATCAAAAGTGACCCACACCTTTGAAGTGTTTAAGAAAACAAAGGTCCATAATAAATAGTTTTTAGTATTTATTTTATTGCTGTTCATATATTCACATAAATTAAATCAACTTAGCATATTGCTAGGAACATATTCATAGTCTGAATATATATAGTTTGAACAGCTGTTCAATAATCCTGTGTTAGCTGAAAGAATGAATACCAAGGCACTATTCCAGAAAGTAGTATCTATGTATCCTGATGAGAATTTAAAACCCCAAGCATATGTTTTATAAACATTTTTATTAGTAAAAAATTTCAAACAAATGTAAGAATTATAGAATATTATTACAACCACCCTGTAACTATCATCCATTTATCAGCCCATGATCAATCTTATTTCCTCTATCCATATAACCATCTAGTTCCTCCTCTGGAAAGTTATGAAGGAGATCAAGACAGCGCATTATTTCATTCATGATTATTTTAGCACCAAAGCATTTTTTTTAAAACTTCTGTTGGCCATACCTAGGCTAGATTTTAAAAATATTTCCTTAACTCAATAGCAACATAGTGGCATGGTAGAATTCTTTAACAATTCTTTCAAAAAATAAAAATTAAGAAATACAATATTGCATGCTAAAATTTATCTCAAACATTTCACAATCATCTTTTCTAGTCCCAAGTTCTACTCTCAGCGAGCCAAAATCTATGTAAAACAAATGCTACATTGCAATTCTTGGAAATGAAGGTTAGAAAAATCCTCAGAAATTGTGATTTCCTTTTTAAGGATTTGAAGGGAAGAATATAACTTTTGGGAGAAGAGAAAGTCTTTGCCTGTTGCCAGTGGTATAAGCTGACAGAGGCAGGTAGACCTGGGTGTTCACATCATCATGGCTCTGTGACCTTAGGCAAGTTACTGTATTTCTCTCAGACTTTGTTTCTGCATCTGTGGACCAGAGATACTAATTCCTCAGTGTTGTGATTAAATGAGTCAACATATGAAAGGATTCTGGCATGCGGAAGTTCAGAAACTTTGGTTCCCTTCCTGCCTCGTGCATGGTGCAGTGGTCTCCCAGTGGGAAACCGTGTGCCATGTCTACACAGCCTCACTGCAGTAGGATCTAACCTGAGACCCAGACCCTCTCCCTCAAAGCCCATCAGAGACCAAGGCATTCATCAAAATATCTTTACCACAAATCATGACCTGCCTTTCCTTGTTAAAGAGAAGCCACGTACACCTTTTAGTTACAGAAAGGGGTCAAGGAAAACAAAGGCTTAAAATTATATTTTGCCACATGTCATCAAGCCTCTATTAATCTTACTTGTTAAAGAGCAATTGACTTAATTTCTTGGTCATTGGAACAATAACCAGAAACCCCTTTTATTTTTTCTATATTGTTTATAATATATTCTAAACTGCAGTTGTCCCTCCTGCCTTAGTAAACAGACTATAATAGAGAAAATTGCAGCTTTCTTTAGAGACTCAAGAGGTATCAGTGTCTCAGAGTAATCATAAATGCCAGTTAGGATTGTGGGAGCCATCGGAACTCAGGCTGAATATGAACTGACCTAGATTATATCTTAAAAACTTAGATTGGGGCCAATATCAGATTTTCCTCTTGTAATTTATCATTTTATTCAAAAAGAAGAGGGAGAGGGCAGTAATCTATTTCTCTTTGAGCTCCATTTGATTAAGGTTTTTCTTTTTTTGTATTTGAATGTTATTTTAGATTTGGCTATATGGAAATTTTATTTGGATTGCACATCTAATTATGTTGTGAACATCAGACTTGGTTGTAGGAAATTTCATTATGAGACTAAAATTTTCTGACCTTATTATCTCCCTACTTGAAAGTGAAATCTATGTCAGATTAAATCTAATATAAGGAAATTATTTCTCCATGGCAGACCTTATAGATATACCAGTTTTGCAATATTAATTAGTAGGGGTGCCTGGGTAGGTTTAGATTTCCATAACCAGTGCTTTTGCTATTTTCAAGGTTTGTTTTTAAGAGAATGTGATGCTTTGCTCTTTCCTTGCCCAAGAGTAACGTCTGACATTTGAACATGGCCTCATCTCATGCCACCTGGAGTACTTTTCTCTAAAGCAGCAGATTAAAATGGGCTTGGCATTTCTAAGTAAACAAGTAGCACAAATGATTGCAGAATTCATAAAGTATAATCAAATCTGGCATTTGAGGATATTGGTATTTAGAAGTGTCTAGAAAAAATACTTTTCACTATAAAGTTCCTAAGCCAACACACCTATCTATATATGATTGTGTGCTTACTCACATAAGCTAACAACAGTGATAATAATGTCTCCCAGTAGGACAGAATGTCATCCCTAATAAGCTGTGCTTTCTAGTGA
Organism: Indri indri; assembly: GCA_004363605.1. Taxonomy (NCBI): domain Eukaryota; kingdom Metazoa; phylum Chordata; class Mammalia; order Primates; family Indriidae; genus Indri; species Indri indri. The sequence continues at coordinate 66,752 of RJWJ010002176.1, forward strand.
GAAATAAATATTTTCCCCTTTCCGTTGAGTTGTGTGATATATGAACACCATGAACGTGCAAGTGCACAGGTGAGTCAAAGCAGGTCAAATCCAACCAGTTCCTGGAGATTTTATTTTAAAAGCCTCATCTCTGTGAGGTGGCACACACCAAATTAAAGCATCTTGTTGCACATGATATTTCCATAATCAGAAATAAGTACTCATGACTGCATCATTTATATCCTGTTTCCTTTGCCACCATTTTTGGTGATAATTCTGAAACATGGCCTAGGAGACATTTAAAAATGTGAGAGGGAATTTGGGGTTGTCACAGTTTCTGCTGCTTATTAAGGGCATGGGAGAGGGAGCAGGAATGCTAACGTCCTGCCATACGTAGGACAGTTTCACGTGAATCGTTGCCTGGCCCAAGCACCAGTAGCATCTCCAAGGAAACAGCACTCTGACGATGTTCCCTTGAGTTTTCTTTCTTTCTTTTTTTTTTTTTTAACTAAATCTTTCCAATAACACACTCTTCATTTGTCAAGACCACACCTTTCCAAGACAATCTGTCCAAGTTTAAAGACATAGGTAGAAGAAACATCACTAGAAAATGGCAGTGAGATTCTAAATATGTATTTAACAACCTGCGAAGACTTTGATGCCCTAAATCCACAGTGAAGGCTAGATGTCAGCCCTGGTACCTTCTTCAGATCCTAATATCACTTGCTGTTGGGGAGTTCTTCCTCACATCTAAATTCATTTGTGCTGAATCCTAAACCTGTTCCCTCCCGGGTGAGGACCAAAGTCATTGTCTATATTAGAGCTCTTAGCATGTTTGAAAACTGCAAATGGACTAGAATTGACTTCTCTGCCATAATGGCTATCAGGAAGCTGTTCTTCATTTGAAGAGACAAAGCGACCTGCTTAACAGGCAGAACTAACTCATGAAGTAAATCAGATCGGAATTTCCAATCTGACAGCACCCGCTCTCAGCTCCACTGCTTTATATATTTCAGGCTCAGTGACTCCAGAAATGTGCTCAACGCTGGGAGCTTTCCTGTCAGAGTCCTTGACGCTCAGAGAAGCCCTACAGTCCACAGTTGTTAGCTGACTTGGAGGTAGAGGCCAGGGCTCAGAAACGCAGTTGCCTTGCCCATGGGCCCTGGAGAGCCTACTCACTAGAAGGCATTGCCTGGGGAGTCATTTAATAATTCAAGGTTCTAGCAAAATAAAGAGTTTGAAATTGAATGTAAAGAGAGCTCTAATCTTGAATCTATAAATTACCGAGAAGTATACTGGAACTAAGGGGCAGAGTAGTAAGATAAATCTTGAGTGAATGAGTAAATTCATGAAGCAGTGCTTTTCAAAAATTCATGTTCCATTTCTGGTGTATGGCTCTCACTTCTGTGGACCATGGTAAATCCCTTATATGCATTAGTATTGCATTGTTAAATTATGAAGCCAACTTATCATGGAAATTTGACAGAGATTATCTAAAGAGCACTGCTGGCAGCCTCGATAAATTTACCAATGTCTCTGACAGCAACACTGACATTTATGTTGTGCATAATAAGTGTTCGATAAAGACTTTAAGTGATTTGACCCAGTCATGTTATTATAAGAAATGTAACAGTTTCAAAAAATTCCAAAAATGTTTTAGCAATGGCAACATCATTGAAATAAACATCTGGTTTCCTGAGAAGCTCTTTTTAAAGATTGTAGTCATTTATACATAAATAAACGATATATCATAAGTGCTACATACATCATTTATTTTTATTCTTATGATTGTTAAGCCAGTCTCATTTCTTTGCATTTGTACCAAATACAGAGAGGCCAAGCCTGGGGTGGTCAGCAATAGCACAGAGAGAGAGAGGGAGGAAGATGGCAAAAGGAGGGTAAAAAGTATGAGTTACTAATGAGAATTTTCTTCTGGAGAGTTTTCCATTTTGGAGTAGCTTCTATTATATATTCATATAGTAAGAGATTAGAGGTGCAGCAACTCTTTGGGTCCCTTGCCCATGGCCGATGTTGCAAACCTAGCATGACAGTTTTCCCAATGAGCTTCGATGCAGCTCAGAACCATTTGGCCTTAGTTAGGATACAAGTTCTGCCTCAGTAACAATGACTCAGAATAATGGATGCTTAAATGAGAAAAGAGTTTATTCCCTATTACTATGTTATTCTGAAGGTGAGTTCAGATCAGACATGGTAGACTCACAGTTGGGAGGGCTCAGACTCCTCCTTTCTTTTGCTCTCCCATTCTTGTTTGCATGGTCCCTGGGAGCTCACCATCATTTCTACCTTCCAGCCAGAAGGAGTCAGGAAAAAGGAGCAAGAGAAGGCATAACCCTTGCCTTTAAAGGCACAAAGAGGAAGTCCCACATGACACTTTGGCTTGCATCCTATGTGTCAATATTTTGTCACATGTTAACACCTGGCTAAAAGGAGATTAGAAAATGTAATCTTTATCTTAGGCAAACACTTAGCTGGCTAAAATCCTATTGCTATGAATGAAGGGAAGACTAGGTATTGGGGAGGTGCTAATAGTTTTTGCCATGTGTTTTCAACACAGCATTCTAGGTGGTCATTAAGAATTGGGTGGAGTTGACACATGAGATAAAATGTATCTGCCATTCATAAATAAGATATGCCTGTATGCTGAACATGCTCATTGGAGAACCTTGCCCATAAATAGTTCCTGCAGCTACGATTCATACCTGGCCCTTCCGCTCTTCACCTGTGAGCTTTTAATGATATACGGTTGATGAGCTTTGCACTAGCTCTGGAAATGCAATTGAGACAAACTGTCTAAAATGATATAGACTATTTTAGGTCATCTTGGTTTCATTAACTTTTTAAGTTAACTAACCCAAACAGATCCCCTAAGGCTCAAAACAATTATGTATGCACTGCCATGCATAATTCATGAGCATTCCTTATCCTTTACTGCATATTTTCTTACGCATCATTTGATAACATTTTAAGCCCCAAAATATTAAAAATAAATAGAAGAACAGATTCTGTGTTCTATGGCACTGTACTCTTGATGTTAATGCTTCAAAGATGAATCCTGGAAAATAACTTTTATGTGGCCTACACATTACTGTAATCTTGGCAATGGGCATTAGAATGGAGTTTGGTTGGCCAATCCAATCCATCCTGGAAAGAAAAGGCTATAACTGGGCCTTGGCTCTACTGGAAGAAAAGGACAAGAGACCTTTCTTGGAGGATAAGAGCAGCCCACCCTTTGACTCCATTGACTCTGAGAAGCAGAGGAGTTTGTGAGGAATTTAAAACTTTCTTACACCAATTACTCAATTTGCATGCTTACACTTTAATAACTCCTAAGTGATAACTAATGATTCAGCAAGATACAGCCAGTGCTGAAGAACTCTTGAAGCCTTCAGAATACCAGTAAATCTATAATTGTGTGTATTTGCTGATGACAAATACAAAAAAATAATTGCTAGAGTTCCTCAATAAATAGTGCATTGGGTCATTTTGTTTTAGAGGTCGAGATACACGTGATCCAACTGCAGTAGTTTTTCTTTTGTTTTAGCTTAGATTATTCTGTCAAACCTAAATGGTAGATCTACAGACAGTTAAGGTTTCCCTTCTACCTTGGTAAGTGAACAAAACCTAGGAGTATTTATTGCTGTACAGATTTAATGAAACCACAAGCAAGAACTTTGAAAACAAAGCTTGCCTTTCCTCTCTGGATACTCTGTATGTAAAGCAATTTCTTTGCTCTGTTTTTGTCTTAGTATCTTTTTCTTTCATCAATTATAACACCAAATTCATAGATATTATGACTTTTCCATTCATACAAGCTAGGTTTCAGTGGAAAATAAATTAAATGTTTAAATACCCCTTTAGAAAATACAATAAACAAATTCAAAAGACAAATGGCAAAGCAAGGAAAATATTTGCTACTATGACAAAGAGCTAATTTCCATAATATGTAAAGAGTATCTACAAATCAAAAAGAAAAATGTGGAAAGCCTTACAGGAAAATGGGCAAAATATATCAATAGGAAGATCCTAGAGAAGAAAATACAAATGATCAACTCCTTTCAGAATTAAAGAAATGAAAATTAAGATAACGAAATTTTTTAACTTACCAAATTGGCAAAAACTGAAGGTTAAATATATTTAATGTCAAAAAATATATATGGAAGTATTCACTTATACATTTTTGGTGGGTGTGTAAATAGGGCAATCTTATTTGGAAGACAGTTTGGCTACCCCTATTAAATATTAAATGTACATATGCTTTACCCCTGTAATTTTACTTCTAGGAATTCATTCTACATATATTTATTACAATATTGTTTATAGTAATGAAGTGGAAATAACCTAAAGATTCTTCAGTAAGCAGCTTGTAAAACAAATTATATGTAGACATACAGCGAAATACTGTGGAAGTATTCTAAGTACTTGCAATAGTTCTGTTGGACTCATACAGAAAGATATTCAAGGGTTTTTTTTTTTCTTTTCTTAATTTAAAAGTTGCACAACAGTACAACTGTATGTTTAGTATAACATTTATGTTTCTTAAAAATTACATATATACATGTTTATAAAAATACCTGAAAGGACACAGGTGAACGACTATCAGTTACAGTTTGTAAGAGACTTGAGGTGAGGGAGAGAATACAGGAAGTGACACTTTTCACTTTGAACCTTCAAAAACTGCTTGGTGTTTTTCACAATGAGAAGATATTGCTTTCTTGGATGGGTGGAAGGAAGGAAGGAACGGAGGAAGGAAGGAAACAGGCAGCCTAGCAGTCAGCCTATTCATGTGGCGTGGGAGTTGACCTGTGGGTGAGGTGCCAGAACAGCTGTGTTTGACATACCTTCTTTTCTCTTGCTCAGTCTTCTGGCAATCCTCACTCCTTCTAAAACAAAAGCGAAGAGTCAACTCAGGAAGCCTAAGGAAAGACAGGCTGGTTAAGGACACGTTACGCAAAGTAACATTTTCAAATCACGTAGAAAGGATGTATATAAAACTTTTGAGACCAACGTAACAGATTTAATGCTTACATTTGATAATGACTGAAATCTGAACCAAAGTTATCTTCCCTCTTTAAAGTTGGTGAATGACAAAAAGCCTAAATGTATTCCCAATCCCTAGCCACAGCCAGATATCCTGTTAGAATGGGTATACTGAAAGTGCCTTACGTGTATATCCCCACCATGAGTACAGTCTAGCAGAGCTGGAATTGTGCATTTCCCCTTCGGCATGCTCCTGGGCACCCCCGAAGTCCAGCTCCCTTCTCTGGGTGCCCCACTCCCCATTGTGGTGCAGCTCATTCGACAGCTGTTTCACATGGACTCTCACCCACAGGCTCACTGCAGGAAAAGTGGCTCCTCTGTACTTTCTACACCATGACACTTTTATGATGCTTCATATGGAGGCAAAGTACATGTCAGATTTCTTCAGCTTTTGCAAATGTGACAAAAATGAGAACTCAAATATCTGTCATTTAAAATAAATTGCCACTGTTCTCTCTGTTATATTTTCCCTTGATAGTACTTCTATTGGGCTCTTTCTCTACCACATTTGCTTGTGCCTACAATATACAAAGCACTGTAGGGGTGGCAATATAAATAAAGCATAGTCGTTTATTTGAAGAACTTAGTCTTACAAATAAGTCAACAACACCTAGTGTTTATTGAGCACTGTTCTAAATAATCCACAAGAAATAACTGATTTAATCCTTACAATACCCTGAAGTGGGTACCATTATTATTCCCATCTGCCAATAAGAAAACTGAGGCCCAAAAATTTCAAGTAACAAGCTCATAGTCAGACTGCTTGTAAGTGGCAGACCCAAGAAGTCTGCATCTGATCCCACACCTGGACCACTGAGTTCTACAGCCTCACTGTGCAAAGAGCTGCATTATAAAGCAGCAAGTGTTAAATGCCCTTTAGTGATACAAAGTGCGACAGGAATTCAGACGGTGAGCATCATCTAGTTCATTGCTTTTGTTTTGTAGATGGGAAAACCACTTGGAAAAATGTCATGTGTTTTGCCCAGATTCATCACGTGAATTAACTTTTAGCTTTTACCTGAACCTGAACTCCAAACTCCTAGTCGGCTGTTCTTTGCTCAGCATCATTTCTCTAGTTTGGGAGGTACTTTTCTTACTCCGTTTGGTACGACACCCTAGAACTCAAATAAGAACAAGCTCTCCATGCATCTGAGCAACAAACAGAAGCAAGGTACTTAGGACATCAACCTTATTGCTGTACAAAACCCTTGGGCCTTTATGTTCTCATTTATCCCTCTTAAGACCATTTTCTCTATTGTGTCCTGAAGGGTAATTAAGGAAATACTTAGACAATTGGGGACATAATCAACACATACCTGCTATCCAGACATTTCCATTATTAACCATAACACTAATCTTACCCTAGTTGATCTTCACTAAAGTGCCATTTAAAATTTTTGTTCATTAGAGTTGGATAACTGGGGGAAAAGTAAACTGAAAATTCCAGTGTGCTATTCACTGTGCAGGAGAGACATAGCTAAGCCAATTTTGTGCTTGGTTCCATCAACAAATGCTTGTGCTAAATTTCCGGGAGGGTTTGTATTGTTGTTGTCTATGTGAAGCTTTGCTGATAGTATTTAGCCAGTGGTCTAATTGCCATTCACAGCAGTAGAGCAACCTGAGGTGTGTGCTTGAAAGCTCAATTTATGTTTCCAGAAACACAGCAATTAGGAACTTTCTGGAAAATGTACAGTAGTTACTCTTGGTTTGTTATTTTACAAACTATTGAGAATCCAAAGGAACCAACCCTTACATACTGTGCTTCGAGGGATATTGCTTTGTGTCTTCCCCAGTGAGTACATTCTTATGAGAAGGCAGCTTTGCCAGGTTGTGGGCACTGAGAAATAACCGCGTGATGCTCCATGAAAAGTGGGGGAGGCCTTGCCACACCTCTCAGCAACCAGCTGCCCCCTGCCAAGCCCCTGTCTCCCAACAATTGCCACAAGTTGAGGCTGCTAGAAGTCTAGTTTAATCCTAAGAAGCGAGGGTCAAAAGACCTAACTTGAGGATCTGGGGTTCTCCCTAAATGCTGTTTCAAGGGAAGAAATAAACTGAGCTCAGAGAAGAGCTACTCACCTACATGGCACTTTCCTCTGTGGCCTAAATGTGAAATGAGATGCTGCCTGAGCCATCTGGCCAAAGGCTAGCTTGTTTAGTAAGTTAGCAACTCCAGAAACATGATATTACCATTGAATTCATCTCCCAGTTTTGGGTAGAATAGCAAAATTGGTAGGAAACCTACCAATTATACTTAAATGGCTTTGATGACTTTTTTTGTAGATAAATAGATAGCCACTGATATAGAGGTACATTTGTCTATATCTCAGCCAATGAGAGAAAGAGAAGAGAGGAGAATATGGGAATCAGTCCAGTAAATAATAATAGGCATGTTGAGTGGTACTTTGGTATTTGTTTCAATTCCTCTTTCAAAAGAAAAGAAATGAAGTAGATCAGCCTCTGAAAGGACAGTTCTTCTAAGTCAAAATTAGCTAATCACTTGAGAATAGAACACTTATTTCTCCACAAATCAGAAAAATGTTTTTAAAAGAAGGAAAGAATCCAGTTCCTGCCCTGTCATGGAATTGAAGCATTCCTAATTATCATTATAATTAACAAAACAATAACTAACATGTCCTGAGAATTTACCAAGTGCTAAGCATCTGTACAAAGACTTAGGAATTAACTCATTTAACCTTTTACCACCACAACAGCTATCTAGGCTGAAAAAGAAGAATGAAGAATACATCCTCCAGCAAAGCGGATGTTGATTTTAAGGACCCGTTTAATTGAAGAAGGGATGAAACAAAATTTAGGCGGTACAGAAAGGCTGTGTGATGCTCTGCATAGGTCCGAGTGTGCAACTCGGGTTGCTGTCACATGTATAAATTTATATAAATTGAGTAATCCGTCTGCTTTAATATAATGTGTATCCAACCATTGGGTTGTAGAAATTTCAAAGATTTTATTTTTTGACAGGAGGCCTGCCGTTTTTCTCTCTTGACTCCCGCTTGTTTTATTCATTTTGGGGTAGTTGCCAATTAGACCCAATTGGTAAGTATATAATTAATGGACAACTTGAATTTCCTCTTAAACTCCAATCAAGAAAATTAACCACAGAAGCCTTCATTTCCTCTAAAAATTCCTAACAATATCACTCCCTATAACTGCTGTTTATCTCTCTCTCTTCTAAGATATTCAACCACATGAGAGATTAGTTACTCCTTATTATTTTTCATCCTAAAGAGACCACCTAGGATAGGTTGGCATCACGACCAGGATGCTACTAGAAGGAAATAAGCATCTGTTTAGGTTCCAGGCACTATACTGAGCATTTTCATATATGCTATCTTTTTAATTACTCACAAAAACCCTTCAAAATAGAGATTATTATCTTCCTCTTTTATAGTTGACGAAATGGCAGCTCAAAGAGGTTGAGTCTTTGTCTAAATCCAGTTAGTGGGACAGCCGGCTGCAAACTTTGACCGATATGATTCCAAAACACTTTCTCCTTCCATCCCACACATGGAAGCATTATCTCATTCAAAAAGAAGTTTCCCCCAAATTTTGTTCCCCTGGAGAGCTTGGGGGTCATTATTTCATTTGACAATTATTTGAGCACCAACTCTGTGCCAGACACGAGTTGAGCGTTGGTTCAGTTGGAATGAGTTATCAAGCAGGACTTTGGGAAGAGGATGGTGGCTAGTGGTGAGATGGGGGAGGGGCAATATCAGGAGGAAATAGGACAGGAACGCAGGGTGGGGTGGAGGCAGGTAGAGGAGCTCCTGACGTGTATCCATGGCTACAGTCTTTCTTCATGTGACTCGTGGACTTCCCTTTGTCATCCTATGCCTGAGAATATATGAAGGAGGCTGGGAAGGCAAAGGGACGTTCAATTGTCATCACTGGCATCTTTTTTGATCATTGCACCATCATCAAATGCATTGGGATAACCATGACACGAAATTTTCCATCACGGGGCCCATAATTGTCCCCTGAGAGAGCTAAAAACTCTGTATGTCAAAGGTCATAGTAGAACTTCATCTGCGGAGCTCTGGAGGTGGAAGAACTAATAGCCCTGGGTTCAAACCACGTGACTTGAAAAGGAAGTTGAGCTTCCTCTGCACAGGTTACACGTACAGTCGTGCATTGCTTAACAACGGAGACACATTGTGAGAAATTTGTTGTTAGACAATTTTGTCACTGTGAGAACATAATATGGTGTACTTACCCGAACCTAGATGATGTAGCCTACTGCACACCTAGGCTTTACGGTATAGCCTATTGCTCCTAGGCTACAAAGCTGTACAGCATGTTACCATACTAAATACTGTAGGCAATCGTAACACAATGGTAAGTATTTGTGTATCTAAACATAGAAAAGATACAGTAAAGATACGGTATAAAAGACAAAAATGGTACACCTGTGTACAGCACTTACCATGAATGGAGCTTGCAGGACTGGAAGGTGCTCAGGGTGAGTCAGTGAGTGAGTGGTGAGTGAATGTGAGGGCCCAGGTCCTAGGACACTACCGTACACCAGTGCAGACTTTATAAACACTGTGCACTTAGGCTACACTGAATTATTTTTAAAAATACTTCAAAAATAACCTTTGCTTACTGTAACTTTTTTATTTTGTAAACTTTTTAAAAATTTTTTGACTCGTTTGTAATGATACTTAGATTAAAACACACATTGATATTTTCCTTATATCCTTATTCTATAAGCTTTTTTCCATTTTTAAATTTCTTTATTTTTTTACTTTTTAAACTTTTTTATTAAAAACTAAGACACAAACACACTAATTAGCCTAGGCTTACAGAGGGTCAGGATCACCAAGATGTCACTAGGCAATAGGAATTTTTCAGCTCCTTTATAATCTTATGGGACCATCATTGTATCTGCAGTCTGTCATTGACCTAAATGTCATTAGGCAGCACACAACTGTGTATCAGGAACATCCTACTGCCTTCTGCAGATGCTCTAATCTGTTCAGCCCAATCATGCAGACCTCCTACTGCTCCAACCAATCGAGGGAGAGGCCTTCCAAAATACAAATTCCAAATTCATGATCTGTTCACTTTAGACTGTCATAACTTGCCATTTTTCAGATGCTCTCTGAACATGTTCAAAGTTTTCTCTGCCATTTAGAGTCTTCCCTCTAAAGAATAATTCATGCAAAGACAACATTACAATCTATACCCCTGCCTTCTCTTCATTCTGTGAAATGACTTGGCGCAAGCTGGCTATGTAACTGAAACGTTTTTCATGCTTGTTAATGAAAAGTCACTTTGTCAATCAAGATAATAATGAAGTCGAAAGAATGACTTCGGGGAGCAGAACAAATTTTAGTGAAACTGATTTCTTGGTGTTTGCCTGTCGTGTTTATGTGACCCACTTTCCTGTTCAGGCTAGGAGATTTCCGTTTGCCGGCAAACAGACTTCTCCGCATTGGAATTACTTGCTCGGGGACTGGGACAGTTCTTGTAAATAAGTAGGTCTGAACAGGGGTGCTGCCTGCCATTCTAAGATCTCTTAAACACTTTCACATTCAGAAAAAGACTTTTGAGATCTCTTTTCAGATTAGAAAAATTGGGGTTGCAAGGGTTTGACTGACATTTTGTTCTCATCATTAGCAAAGTTTACTGTTGCTGGTCAGATATAATAGGTTCCTCTCACCGTAACATAGACTTTCTTGATGGGACCCAATCTCCCTTGCTTCATTGCTAACTGAAAGACCTTCCATATTTTTCCTGTTATTTTTCTAGCTTATTCTCCTACCATAACACCAGGTGAACCTTATGTCCCACCCATTTCAAGCTACTTGCAATTTCCTTTAAATGGCACACCCTCATCTCAGATGTGTTTTTGTTCCTTTTTGACATTAGCTGAAACTTCATCTTCTCCCCCACCCTACCTTTCTGGCCCAAACCTACACTCCCTCTAAGTATCAGATCAAAAACCGTCTCCTCTCTGAAATCTTATGGAAACCTCCATCCCTAGGATCCCCACCCCCAACTCGTCTCTTCCATGTCCTTGGGGTACTCTGTGTAAAACTCTGCCGGGCACTGCTTCTTTCGGTAATGATCTGTGCATCTGCCTGCCTGTCCCCCATCACTGTAGATTGTGAGCTCCTTAGAGCCTGAGTCTCATTCATGTTTGTCATCCTGAAAACCTAGCACAGTGCCTGGCACATGAAAGTAGGTGCTCAATAAATTGTTACTATAAATACCAATATTTGGTTTCCTTGGCCTTATTTTTAGCTCTGGTTTCTAATCTGACATAGAGATGTAATAGAAGGGATTATATATTAAAAGCTAGAAAGGAAGGACAAATAATGAAACAATAATGACACAGAAAGACTCAGGAAAAATACATAAATACAAGCATATACAGGCAAAGACCATCATGTACACTTCCTACGCATGGCCATGAAAGCATTTAATCTGGGAAATTTGACATGTTGCATCATGACTGTTGTTATATCATTTCTATCTTATGAATTTAGAGAGTCTAAGAATATGTAGTTCGTAGCAACCAAGGCCACCATGGTTTCAGTATTTCCATTTACATGAAAAAAGAAATAACTATTGATTTTCCCCCACTTATTCAAAGTGATAATTGCCCAGGGCTGCCTTGCAGTCTAGATTAGGATCAATCCATTCAGTAGAAATGCATAGCTAACTTTAGAAAGTTAGATACACATAAAATAAATGGGAAAACTTGTGCTGAATGAGCACTTTTCTGCCATAATCAACAATTTAACAGCGAGATCTATTTAGAGAAGATAAGGTATCTTATTTCCTTTTAAGGAAAATTGGGCTGAGGTTTTAATTTGCTTAAGATAACCATTTTAAGGCCAGGGAATTTATCACAGGACCCTTCGAAGTCCCTTCCGAGGATATATAGTAATTTGTCTATCCCTGCAAAATATTATTTGGATTATTTCAAGCCATTGAAACTAATGGATGTAAAAGTGAAGTATAATCCATATAGGCTTGAGAAATGACTGCAAATAGTGCTCCCAGATGTCACTAATAAAGTTGTCATAGGTTTTAACAGAATAAAAATTTTTTAACCTTGAACCCTCAGTTCAAGATTATTAACCCTTGAAACAAATGAAGAAAATACAGATGTTATGCCCTAATAATGGCCAAATAAGGAAACAGGGGGTTTTTTTCTTTTTTTTTTTCTTTTTTTTCTTTTTTTTTTGAGGAGGGGGGCACGCATAGCTGAAACAAATAAGCAGCCCTCCACACTGAACAGGCTGTCACTGTACTATGTTGGAGGCTGGGTTTCGAAAGCTGCATAAGGAGTTTCGTGTGCCACAACCCAGCAGGCAAACATTTGAGTCCTAAATCAACAGGCAGAGGAATCAACGGCTCTTGTTGGCTAAGGAGCCTAAGGAGCCTTGGCATCTCTGGGTCCACATGGGCTTCTGTGGGCGATTGCTGCTGGGACAAGGCAGGGCGAAAAAACAGGTGCGCCTTTGCTAAAACAGAGAGGAGAAGACTGAAGAGTCAGCTTTTCTGATCACCACACAAATCTGAGCTGAGCCTTCCTCATTAGCAGCATTTCTTCCACCCAGGGGGAGAACAGAGGAAGTGCGTACTGACTCTGGTGCACATTAGAATTTATTACCAAATCCTGGGGGAGATTGTGAAGCGAGCAGCAATTAAACACGACGTGCCCATGCGAAGAGTTTGGAGAGAAGTAGAAAATTCACTTCACCCTATATTTCCATTTTTAGATTCTGTTTTTGGGGCATGCATGGGGCAGGATTTGTTTTGCTTCTGTTGATTACTTTGTTTTCATTACTCAAGCAATAAGAACTACCATAGTCAGTATGAATTATTGTTCATAAACTTAGGTATGTAGGAAATATCACAAAATAAAATTTTTTTTGTTTATTCAAATAAATCCAGTTCCAACCCCCCCCCCTTCCATCTAGTTTTTGGCAAATTCAATCTTAAATCTTTATTAGATGTCTGTCTCTCTCCCTCCCTCCTCCTTTCTCTCCCTTTTTTCTCTCTTTCTTCTCTTTCATGCTCACATTAACTCTCTCATGCTCACAGAGTACCTAGTAAATTGGGAAAGGGCCTCTTAACTTTTGTCGGCCAAAGTTACCACTGATACAATAATTGCCCAAGCCTGCCGGACCTCTCCAAGGTGGGCAGCTCTGGTGCTCCTACACCAAGCAAAGCCAGTGGGGCCTCGGTGGCGACTGGCATCCCTGGCCCACGACATTCAGCAGCCTCAGGTCAGGCATCCTGTGATGCACTGCGCAGCAGCCCCCAGACAAGGTGCTGAGATAATGCCCACCCTTGTGGCGCTTAGAATTGGTGGGGCAGCTATAGAAAATATGGCAAACAAGTAAGATATATGGTGCATTGGATAGTGAGAAGTGCCAAGGAGAGAAATAAAGCAGAGGAGGCAGAAAGGGGGTGCAGGGAAGCAGCTGAAATTTCACAGAGAGTGGTGAGAAAACAAGGAGAAAAGGGAAGGGAAGAGAAGGGAACCAAGAACCGAGTCTTGGGACAGCCCTAGTGTTGGAGGTCAGGTAGATACAAGGAACCAGCAAAGGAGATGAGGCAGGAGCAGGTGGTAAAGTAAGAGGGAAACCAGGAGAGAGCACTAAAGGGGAGAAGAAAATGAAATTTTCCTTTAACCCTTCTACGTTTGTGCCTGGGACAAACCTTTGTGAGAAAAGACAGATTAATAAGAGAAAAACAAGCACACACTGCCCATCACGTGGGGCAAAGTGCTCAAAAGCAGTGGTTTAGGAGTCTGCTTACATAGCACATCCGACAAAGAACAATACAGTGAGAGAAGAGACAGGACAAAGCTGAGAGCCGTCCTAGGCTCCTAAAGGCAGGGAAATGTGGAAAGGTAAATTTATGGGGAGTAAAGTCTGCTCCCAGAGGCCTCTGGCTCCTTTCTGAGCTGATAAGGGTCTGTTCAGAGAGAATTTATATCTTGTCTTCAGGTGGGAAAGAGTCGAGGGAGGAGGGTGGAGAGACCTTTTGTCTTTGTAATTCTCTGGCCTGCTTTAGGCAAACTGGGGGAAAGACAGACGCTCCCCGGCACCTTTCTCACAGGAATTTTTGTGGCCGCCATAGGTAAGAAAGGACAGCTCACTCGGCCCTTTCTGGAACTGCTGCTTCCCAGTGGCCTCAAGCTTAAAAATACTTATGTCAAAGAGGCATATTTGGAGTGAAATGTTCTGGTTTCCTTGAGCACAGTCTGAAGACAGGTGAAGATATGTCCAAGAGGAAGGAATGGCTCAGTGTGTCAAATGCTGCTGACGACCAAGTCAGCAGAGACCTGGGAACTGACCATCAGGGTGTTGCGAGTTCCTTCTTTTCCCTGTCCCAGGCTTGGACGATTTATTCCATATCTCATCTGCCCCCACTTCTCCACCATCAAAGATACTTGCCATTTTCTTCTTCCCCTTCAGGACATTAGTGAACTTAGGTTTTTTACAAAAGTCATCCAGAGAGCTTACCTCCAGGCAATTTCTATTTTCTAGTAGCTTTTGGCCAGCAACACAAATGTCCCCTGAGAATAGACACCTAACTGGCTTTTTTGAAATGAGGAGAAGGAATAAAAATGGAAAACAAAATCTAAATAAATTAATAACTCAATATATTATCCCACTATACAGAAAATATATTCTTTACTTTTAGGCAAAGCACCAAGTAGCGAATGTACTAAATGTATGGGTAGATGATTGTCACTAGTGAAACCCCTATGGGAATGGGTGAAGTGGTAACATTTGCTTTTAAACAGACCCAAATAGCTGGTTTTAGGGGCTGAATTAAGAAGAATGCATTTCTCCCACTCTTCGCCTCTATAATAAGGGGTGCTATTATATCAATCCCATGCAACTAAAACAGGTGTCAATGCTTGGCTTACACGGGTTTCCAACTTGACTAGTTTCCCATCAATCACAGATGCACTCAGGTTTAATGAACTGACAGATGTTGTTTTATATGAATCATTTTAACCAAATTAGTTAGACCCAGGGGTCAACAACCTATGGCCTGTGGGCCAAATCCAATGCATCATCTGTTTTTGTAAATAAAGCTTTATTGCGGTGGAGCCACGCTCATCCTGTATGTCGTGTCTCTGGCTGCTTTCACGCTCTAATCCCAGAGCCGAGCAGTGGCAGCCGAGTCCATCTAGCCAACAAAGCTGAAAATGTTTACTAATCTACTCTTTTATAGAAAAAGTTTGCTGATGCCTGGTTTAGACTTTAAAATCGACTTCCAGAAAAATACTGTTCATGAGTGTTTCAGTCTCATTCTGTGGACTTTTGCATTAATCTGCTCCAGGGGGCACAGCTTAGATTTCACTTCTCTTCACAGACAAAAATCTCCTTTCCCTTCAGCTTTATCCTAGGGCATTGGTTCTCAAAGTGTGGTCCTGGGACCAGGAGCAAAGCATCATCTGGGAACCCCTTTGAAATGCAGATTCTCAGGTCTCCTGCTAGACTTGCTGATCAGAAGCTCTGGGGGTGGGGCCCAAGGTGCGTGTGTTTTAGAAGCTTCTCCTAGTGATTCTGATGCACACTCACATCGAGAGCAAACACTGGTAAGAAGAGCTTATAACTTGAAATGTGGATTTCTACAGCCCGTTTCTTGTGACAATCTGCCATGGGCAAACTAGTTTTTGCACATTAGAACTGAGGTTTTAAGAGCAGTCCTTCGGGTTGCGCTTTCTTATTTATAACATTAAGATAGCCCACTTTCCAGAAAAATGGTATTAGCACTTATTATTACAGTCAAATAGATTCTTGATGGCAGCAGTGGAAAGAAGCCAAGTGGCTGTTTCACATAGACGTGACAAAGTAGGATAACTGGGTCGAATACCCAGTGATTAAGGTCCGAAAGTTCCCGTTGCATGCCTCTGGGCCATGACTGTCTCCTGATTCCTCATCATCACGTTTCTGGATGTGTTTAAATGATAGAATGTAATGGAGCACTTATTTATAGGAGAGAAAAGTAGAAGGGATTTATTTTCAGCACCATCAAAGCTATGCTAGAACATGAGAAAAAATTTTAATGGATTTTTTCCCCTTATTGGATTTATGCAGGTGCTGGTATATTGTTGCTGTTTTCCTTTGCTTAATGATCTAATTCTTCCCTGGAGTTTCATTGCTCCATGAATCTAGAGAAAGAAATAGCTCTGATAATGAGCAGCTGTGGTTTAGATGTAGAAAGAAATCTGAACCAGGAAACTGGAAGGAGCAGCACTGAATCCTGGCCTTTTTCATCCAGGAAGAGAAGCAACAAAGGAACAACAAACAAACTCAGGCTCCTTTTTAAATATCTGAGATTGACATCTATGTTTAAAAGCTACCAGAAACCAGCTTGAGACGCTAAGATACGAATGAGGTAGAGTTACCATATACATACTGGTTTGTTCAGGATTAAAGAGCTCTAGTTCATACCTGCCATTCCGGAGTAATTATTAACGATGACCCTTCACTTGTAAATGTGTCCTGATTGTACGATAAATTATATGGTCACCTTAGTGAAAGTCAACCGAGTAGAGCACAAACAACACAGACTTTAGATTTCCTAATAGGTCTGAAATCCAATTCAGACATTTATTAGTTGTGTGAATTTTGCAATTTACTCTCTATGCCTGTTTCCTTAACTGTAAAATGGGGACGATAATACAGTTGACCCTTGAACGATGCTGAGGTTAGGGGATTAGTCAAAAATTTGCAAATAACTTTTGACTCCCCCAAAACTTATCTAATAGCCTGCTATTGATGGGAAGCCTTACTGATAACATGAATAGTTGATTAAGACATATGTTGTACATTATATATATTATATAATGTATTCTTACAATAAAGTAAGCTAGAGAAAAGAAAATGTTATTAAGAAAGTCATAAGAAAGAAAAATATGTTTACTGTTCACTAAGTGGAAGTGGATCATCATAAAGGTCTTCACCCTCATTGTTTTCACATTGAGTAGGCTGAGGCACAGGAGGGGTTGGTTTTGCTATCTGAGGGATGGCACAGGCAGAAGGAAATCCACATATAAGTGCACCCATGCAGTTCAAATTCATGATGTTCAGGGCCAACTGTATCTCTATCTTAGGGTTGTTGAGCAGATTGAGTAAGATGTGCAACCCACCTGGCCAAGGGCCGGACATCTGGTAGGTGCCCAGCAACTATGATTTCCCCTTAGGGAGAAATCATATTGGCCTGGTGGATTCCACAACATTGTCATTCACTACAACCCAGAAATTCATAAGCAACTTTGTTTTAGTTCCATTTGTAATTAGTTTTTTTTTAACATGTTTTAATTTTCCTTTCCTTATAAGGAGCTATAAGGACATCAAAAAAAAATTGCCTTTCAGAGAAAGCCATATTTGCACTTAAAAAATAAGTTCATGTTCTCAAAGTTGAGCCAGAGACTAAAGTTTGTTAGGTGCTGCTGCAAAGTGAGTGCTAGAAACAGAAATGACAGCATTGCCATTCATGGTGTTGGAGCTTGGTGGGGCGGGGGACGGCACAGTAAATTACAGCTCACTCTGGACAGGACAGCATTCAACTTGACTGAGAGCTTGACACCAGTGTCAGGCAGATGGAGATCAAAATATCATTTTTATTAATGATGAAGTTGCTGAAGATAATGACTTAGTGAGTTTGCCTGCCCACTTTAGCTCCCAGACACTCCACCAGAGAAGAAATTTGGGTCTACAACCAACACCTTTACCAAGATCACACTGACTGGCATTGGTCCCTGGAGGAAAAGAAAAAAGAAAGAAACTAAATTCCCATACTAAAGGACATTTAATAGATTAGCTTTATTGTTAACATAAAAAAAAAAAAACTCTGTAAAATAATGTAAAGAGGTTTATTCAGAGCCAAATATGAGTGACTGCAGCCCAGAGCTACACAATCTCAAGAGTTCCTGAGAAAGTGTGCCCAAGGTGGTTGGGTTACAGTTTGGTTTTATACATTTTAGGGAGGCAGGAATTGCATGTAAAATCATAACTCAATATATGAAAAGTATACGTTGGTTTGGCCTGAAAAGCCAGGACATCTCAAAGTGGGAGCTTACATGCTAAAGCTGGGTTCAGAGATTCTTGATTTGTAATTGGTTAAGGAAATAAAGTTTTGTCTAAAGGCTTGGAATCAGTAGAAAGGAATGTTTTTAGTTAAGATAAGGAAGTCTACTGATCACAGAGCAAGGCACAATATATTAACAAGACTCAGACTCCAGTGATCTGTTAAGCAAATGGATGGCCTACAGGTATGACTTAGCTTTTGCCTTGCATGGCCTTAGATCCTGTTTGTAATTTAGTATCTCACTGCCACAAAGAGTCTGTTTTGTCAGTCTTATGATCTCTATTTTAACGTTAATGCTGGTCAGTTGTAGTGTCTAGAGTCCAAAGGGGATGGGGCATAAAGAGGTGTATCTGACTTCCCTTTCTGTCACAGCTGGAAACTCATTTTTAAGGTTTTTCTGGGGTCCCCTTGGCCAAAAGGGGGGCAGTTCAGTTGGTGGAGGGTTTAGAATTTTATTTTTTACCTTATACTATCCAATTATGAAGCAGACAATAGTCACCGCCAATCAGGTTATTCAGTTCTACATGTGGCGAGGAGTAAAGGCAGGACAAGAAGCTAGATGTGTCACTCTAACAGAGCTCCCTCCACATGGAAACATGAAACCAGAGGAAAGAAGGTTCCCCACAACATTGTCACCCATATTTTTTTACTGAGGATTTAGTCACAATAAAGATTTGATCAGATTAAACTTGACAAGTTCTCTTCTAGAAAAGATGCCCAGGTAATCAAATAAAAATCATTTATCACTTTTCCCACCTGTGGGTCAGAAATTGGATTAAATACCATTACTAGAGCTAAAATAATCAATGCCTTCCCTTTATTTCATATATGATAATGGCAGTCAGTTATTTTAATAACCTTAGGAGTGAATGAAGGTCATCCCTAGCCTACAGCACAATAGCTGCTAAAACATACCAGTCAGCTCAGGAGGAACAGAATTAGGTCTCCATTTCAATCATATAGTTTCTTGTTTTTTTATTTTTTATTTCAGCATATTACAGGGGTACAAATGTTTAGGTTACATATATTACGTTTGCCACACCTGAGGCAGAGCTTCAAGCGTGTCAATCATATAGTTCCTATTCATTTCAACTGGAGAAACTAATAGCTTCACGGACATCCTTCCAGCAAGGGAAGAATGTAAACTTTTGCTTCTGCATTTCTCCCCAGTGGCTGAGATGCTTCACCGCTCTAGCTGGGTCCAATTCTGAGAAATAGTAAGGCTTTAATTTAAAAGTACAGGATAGCTGAACTGAGATTGGCCATTCAAGTCCCTAAGCATTCGGGCTCTTTCTGACATAATCCAGATGGACAGCACCCACCCACATCACTCGGCATGTTCTTCTCTTGGTCTCTGACCACTGCTGAAGCCTAGCGGCTCATGCCATGAGGACACCCAAATGGCTGTCATCTCCACTGTTAACAGGGTCCATCAACAGTGTTGAGGTATAACAGTTAGTCCCTTTACAATTACCCATTCTTTCCCATCCCTTCAGCTGCACCAGTCCCGAGGTACGGATTCTAACCATTGCACATTTTGTTTTTGTTTTACTTCACAAGCATTTACTTGAACTACCTTCTGAGTGTGAGGCACTGTGGGAACCAGAATGTCACCTAAGGGGGCGGGGGGGAATCTGTCAGAAGGAGCAGCTTGCAATTTAGTAGATGAAACTTTCATTAAAGCAAACAGAAAAAAATAACTGCCAAAAGACATTCTTTAAAAAAAAAAAAAACAAGAGCAATTGTACCATAAAGGAATGAATAATTAATACTGCCTGAGGGAGTTAGGAAGGACTCAGGGACTGGTAACATTTGAACTAGACTTTCAAGATTGAGTTGGGATCTCTGAGGGGCTAAAATAAATAATACCCTTCTTCCTCATCCATGTTCTGACCAATTTGGGAAATCAAAGAACTATTTGGTGGAACCCCAAATATCATTTTTATTTCTTATGAGGGACAAGTAAACAGATGTAGTTTTAGGCCTTTTGACCAAGTAGGCTTAGTGACACCCCCAAATTAGGCAGAATCCCACAGCGAGCCTTCACCTCCTCACCTCACTGTCCGTCTTCAGGGGCAGCATCCCGGGAGGAGCTGAGAGACCTTCGGTTCTCTGCAGGCAGGAAGATGCCAAAAGGAAGCAGAGCCAGGCTGAGCTGAGCCTGGCTGTTGTTTGTATGTTTCTTTGTTTTTTTCAAATTTACTGAGGGGCCAAGTGAGTAAAGAGGCAGAGAAACCTAAGGATGTGCCCAGGATAAATTCCTCATCTTAAAAGCAAGAAGAGGGAAAAATACTCCTCTCTGAAAGTTAGAATGGCTAAGGGAAAGGGCAGAAATAATCCTACATGGCAGACGGTGAAGATAGTCTGAGGAGACCGGGATCAGGATGAAGAGAGAGCTCTGGGGGAGATGAGGACGCAAGGCGGTGGGTGGCAGGGGCTTGCCTATCACCTGAAAGGATGGGGCTTTTTTCTAAAAGCAATGGGAAGCCACTGTATGTTTACAGAAAGACTGCATCTGTGAGTGATAACTATCAATTAAGTGAAGACCATTGTGGAGGCAGGAAATCAGGAAGCAATTTCAGTAGTCTACAGGAAAGGCAATGAGCACAGACCCTGGGCATTTGGCATAATTCCTGATTTCATGAGAATTCAAATCACAGCTGAGTACCCTGGGTCTCTGGTCAGTTGACTGAGGGAAAATTACTTGTGTTCATAAAACCTTAAAAATGTATCTGGAAATAACTACATTGTCATTTTAACCTAGGAGAGATCAAATTACACTTGATGGTAATTCAGTATCCTGCCTTCCTGCCTTCCTTTTGTACCCAAATTTTTGTGAGCAACTACTACATGTAGAACATTGTATGCTATGCTGGGAATACAAAGATAAACCTACCTAATAGAGAAAAGAGATGCCTGGATATGTAATTAATGAGATAAAACTTAAGAAGACATAAGTAAGGTACTAGGAGAGTTTTTTTATACTATCGTAGTTGACAAATTTATAAAGTATATTCATTAGCATTGCTCTTTTTGAAAAGTAAATGGCATGTGGCACATAGTGAGAATGGTTAATTTTGCCTAGTGAGGTTGAAAGGGAGGAGCCTGAGGAAGACATGTCTTTGAACCAGGGAACTAAAGAATGTGTATAGAAAACCTCTAAAAGAGCATTCTATAAAAAGAAAACAGAACTTGTTGCATTTGGGGCAGGGAGAAGTAATTACTGTCTCCCTCAACAGACGCAGAGAAAAATTTTTTTTTTTTTTTTATGATTTGAGAAAGGCAAATTAATATACGTACCACCAGCAAGGTCTCTCTGACTCCTACCGTTCACCTCCCTGACCAACTCTTTGCTGAATCATGGGCTAGGTCTTTCTGTGTTTTTTCACTCCATACTTCCCCTGGCTGCTTTTCTCCTTACTAATTTTGCCAAGCCAAGGAGCATACATGGGCTGTGGACTTAGATCCTGGCACATTTGCAGGGGAATGTGGGCAAAGTATTATAAAGTAAAATGAGTTAGAACCACTCTGATTACCTTATATTTGAGAAGGCAAGGTCTGCCTTTTGATGTGGGTTTTGAACACAGCAGCAACTAAGACTATAGCTTTGTTTGGTACTGTAGACTTAGATCAATTACATTAAAACATTCAGCCTGCAAACAATGGCCCCAAGAAAATAATGCTGGCTTTTTCCTTTTATGAAAGTAATACTTGCCTTACAGCCCATGGGATTGGCCGGCCCCTTTCCATTGAAATTATTCATGGGAACGCTTCTTGGATATCCTGACTGTACATTGACATTATTAGCAGAAAATTTCAATCAGAGCAGAGCATCTGGCCATATGGGAATAACTGCTCCCATTGATTAAGTCAAAAGCTAAGTTAGTTTATAAGCACATAATACACTTGGAGTTGGTTTATGGGTTTTGTTATTTGGCATTTACATTTCTTTCCAACCCACTCAAAAGACTTAACAAGCTGATTGAAGCAGTAAGGAGAGGCCCCTGGTAGAAGGCATTTGGGGAGTGATATAAAAGGTCACCTACCCCAAAGCAGAAAGTTTTAGCCTTTTGTATACAAGATAAAGGCATCTGGCTTTCTCAACATATTGTTAGTCTGCAGGAGAGTACTCAAACTTTGGAAAAGCATATTCCAAATTACTTGTTTGTCAAAGCATCCTTTTGGTTTAAATATATAAAATGCATTCATTTTTCTTTCATTTTCATGAATCATTTATGCATTTAAAATAGAAACTTTTTGTAGGCTTAATAAATATAAATAAGCATGTTTCTATTTGTGTTTGTTTAACCATAAAGTACGTATTACATGCCAGATTCTGTTCTAAGCACTTTATAAATAATAACTGACTTATTATTCAGAACAGCCCTATGAATCATGTATCTACTCTGTGTGTTAGTTACTATGTAAAATACTAAAATACAGTCATCCCTTGGCATCCATGGGAGATTGGTTCCAAGACCTCCCATGGGTACCAAACTCCGCACATGCTCAAGTCCCTTATATGAAATGGTGTAGTATTTGCATACAGCCTACACACATCCTCCTATATACTTTAAATCATCCCTAGATTACTTATAGTACCTAATACAATGTAAATGTTAAATAAACAGTTATACTGTATTGTTTAGGGAATAATGACAGGAAAAAAGTCTGCACATGTTTAGTACAAATGCTTTTTAAAAAATATTTTCTAACCATGGTTGATTGAATCCACAGATGTGTAACCCATGGATATAGAGGGCCAACTGTATATTTTGGTATATCAATATATGTCAAGGTGTATTTCTGCCCTTCTACAATGTACATGGCTCCAGCTGATATGTTGTTGATATGTTGTTAGTTTTATGAAGTCTAGCCCTGTTGTCAAGGTAGCAGAGGTAAAATAGACTAGAGTGGTACATGCGGACAGCCAACCAGAGGACATGGGAGTCTACAGGAAGCCAGCCATCAGAAACGACCAATAAGGACATGATGGATTCCACCCAGTTGCAGGCAGGCAGCCCAAGATCTAAGGAAAATCCTTGTCTGAGAGAGTGAGACAGGCTTCCAGAGTGCTGGGTAGAGAAGGTAGTGGTGTGGGCCAAAGCCCATCCAGGAAAGCCCACTGCACTCAAGGCAAGACTCAAGTCCTGGGGCCCACAGTACCAGCAGGTGAGCAGTGAATGCCCCAACCTAGCTGACATGCAGCAGTAGTCCTGTTCTCTAGGAACTACAGCTATCCAGAGAGGAGTGATTGCTCCCTCTGCCCTTGGGCTTTGGGAAGACCTTTGGGAAGACTAGATCTGAACCCCCTCTGTTGCTAGGGTGAAGTTTCTTGGTATGTCACACAGGTAACTCCCTCTCTCTTTGCATGGGAGAAGTAGAGCTGCTTACCATACTAGTGACTGGCTGCCCACGTGGTCATCAGTGATGCACCAAATCGAAGGCCCTCCTGACACCTGTGCAGATACCAGGCCTACACTCAACATTGACCTGAATATTGAAAGTAAAAAAAACAATTCTGCTATCCCAAATGCCTCTTATACAAAAGACCCTCAAGTACAAGTATGTATTTTCTCCCTGCTATTGATTTTCATGCTTAGAAAAGAGCCCAGAGGACCTTCAGGGTAGTTAAGGACAGGTGAAAACTGACATAGAGCAAGTACAGGTGAGGCTGGGGAGGGAAACATTTGGTAGCAATAAACTGAAACTCACTCGAAGCACATAAAGGAGTATTTTTTTATAGGGAGACAGAAATGTGTCTACAGGAAGAGTTGGCAAACTATGGCCCATCCCATTTTCATATGACTCATGGGCTAAGAAGTGATTTTTACATTTTTAAATGTTTGAAAATAAAAAGCATAATACTATTTTGTGACATAAGAAAACTAAATGAGATCCAAAAATTCATTCATTGTTAGTAGACCTGTATTACAAAAAAATGTATTCAATTGTATTTTGAAACTCATCCCTAAACATTTTGTAGAAATTTTTTCTTTTTTATTACATAAGTACCTGCACAATAGTCTCTATTTTGCCCTTTGACCTGCAATGCCTAAAATATTTACTATTTTGCCCTCTTTACAGAAAAAAGTTTGCCTACCCCTAGTGTATAGGGGACTCCCTACAGGAACTATGGCCAAGTAACTGTAACTGGGATTGAAAAGTCACCAATAATCCAGGCTGTATTAGTGTTTCTATCTATCTATCTACCTAGTTATCTATCTATCTCTCCCCCTCTCCCTTCCCCTCTCTCTTTTACTCTTTCTTTTATTCTCTCTCATTCCGTCTTTCTCACTCCTTGTCTCTCATATTCTTCACACACACACACACACACACACCACTTCTTTCATTCTTCTCTCTCTGTCTCTTTCTCTCTCTCTCTCTCTCACACACACACACACACACAACCTTCCTTCCCTCTTCTCTTGCTCAGGCCACGTGGCAATCTTTCTCCTCCACGGTGCCAGCTGCTGCCTTGTATTCTTCCTGCATACAGGCTTTATGTGTAGGCAGCCCCCACTAACAGAGGCTTCACCTCCCAAATGCACATGCCCTCAAAGCCCACCTCCCAGTTACTCAGCCTGGGCTCAGGATCTCCACTCCAACTCTAGGAGGGCAAATCTGGCGCACTGCAGGTCTGGTCCAACCAGCTCTGAAGAAAGCCCAGAAAGGTTGCCCCTTCTCTCTGCTGTGGATGGATCAGTTCTCTGCTAGGGGAGTGTGGACAGGAAGGACATGATGGGTGTTTTCAGCACCCACGCAGTGACCTCTTCGGTTACTTTATAAGATTTTCCATTCGATCCACTGGCTCAGTTCTGTCCTTTGGCCTCTGATTACTAGACAGAAAAGCAAAGCAAGAAGGTAATGTCCAAAATGAAAGTCAGCTGGTAAAGTCTAGCACAGGATTCCGGTGAAAATGCCTGGAGCATTGATAATGCACAAAATAGATTAGTTCACCAGTATTGAAAATAAAAAATATGAGGTTTGCCATATTAATTCAATAGGTATATATTCTTGGTCCCTAGCATAAGAAATGCTATGCACCATCAGTTTTCAATTTTTTATCACTGTCTGAGGAAGACATTCCCATTAATCCAAACCCTGTATTTTCAGTATCTTGACATCCCCATGTTTCCAGCCAAATTCGCTAAAATTTCACATGCCAAGATAAGATATATAAACGTGTTTATTCTTGATTATTGATACTAGCTTTGAATATGTGAAGACTGTATAGGGAGGAGGGTCCATTAAGGTAAAATAGCAATAAAGGAGTTGCCATAGAAACTGGTAATAACAGAAAAAGACATTTAAGAAATTCATGTTATTTTTACACATGCCTAGTCCCAAAGTGTGTTGGAAATATATGCTTTGAGAAGTCCCAACCTCAGGGAAAAAAACCCAGCCGTCTTTCAAGGAATTTGTTCCCCACTAGAGAACCATAAGTATCCAGAAGTGAAATATCTAATTGCATGAGGTTTTATTTTGACTGCTTAATAATAGTTTGTATGGTACTTCATATTTTCAAATGCTTTCCTAAGCATCAATTTAGGTACAGAATTGTAGTGGCAAAAGAAAGTGTAGTTATGATGGCCCATGGGATGGGTTTGCATTGGGTTTGCCATTCACCAATTGGGTACATCATAAAGATTGACTAAAAGATACCTGAGTTTATTATCTATTTCCAAATAAGGTCAGATACATTCCAGTTATAGTTATGTTGTCTTGAATAGATAATGTATCCTACCTTCAAAACAGGAAGGCAATATTTAAAACATCTGCTTCCATCAAAGACCTAAGAGACATTCTAGTTAAAATGAGATGCATTTTTTCATGTATTGTCCCTAGATATTTTCCTGGCTCACTCTGCTCCTAAATAGCTCAAAGATTTCTAATCACATTGCCTTTTGCAAAAATATAGCATATTCAAATATTCTCTTTCTGTAAATAATATTTACACAGTTGTACTTGAATATTCATGTACTCACAACTGGGAATCTTCCTAATTGTAAGAAACACCTTAAACAGATTAAGGAAGAAAAATAGTTTTGAATGTTGTCAGTTAGGTACAATTGATTACCAGCTTCCCATAGTTTTCATAAATCCATCTCACACTTTCCAGACCATAGAAGAGATGCACAAAATAGTTAAGGGCATCAAGAATCTAATTCTGAAATTATTTGTAAAAAGCTATGGTATTGTGCAAACTTCAGCCATTATTTCTTAGGAAGCAGTAAATTGGTGCCTATTCAAATGGGGTCAATAGCTTGACTGCTCTCTCCCCGTCACGTCTGATTTGTAAGTTTGTGAATTTTTCTAGAGTTTTTTTTTAATATCCTATGTCCAAAATGTCATTTAGAAAAGAAAGTGTGAACAGAAAAAAATAAAGAAAAATAAGGAAGAGAGAGCGAACTAGAAGGGAAGAAGAGAGATGGCCTATGACAATGCTTCACTCTGCAGGTTTGGCCAATCAATGTAAGTGGGCAGTAATCATGTAATATAGTTCCTGCTGTGCATAGAATTTTGTTTGAAAACCCATACTAGAACTTTTCTCAGGGACCTAGGTGAGTTTCACAAAATAACACATACTGATGCTCTTCGCAGACACATCAATGTGCTTAATTTAGGGTAGGGCTCTGTAAGGGTCCATTAACAAGGTATTCGTAGGCTTATGAGAAGGTAGGACAGGCTTGAAGGATCCATAAACTCCTTCAAATTGCACAGAAACGCTGTGTATATCCATACGTACATTTAGTTTTCTGGAGAAAGGGTCACTAGCTTTCATCAAATTCACAAATGTATTCTAAGATACTTACCTCAAGAAAATAAGCTATGAGCCACTGTTTTAGGTCATTACTAATTATTTGATATAATTTTCTTTTCCCAGAAACAAGGGCAGTGTGTGTGTATGTGTGTGTGCGTGTGTGTGTTTGTGTGTGACCTGACAGAAAGGCTTAATGTTACCATATCTCAACAAGTTTAATTTACCCTAAGCATGATCTTTTTAGGCATAGTCTAATTCTCTACCTCTTATAACTAAGAAATTCAAAAATACTTTATTTTTAGGCTACAAAGCCTTTTATCATCCATGGAACAAATTTCCATGTATTCACTGAAGGAAATAGGAGATAATTTGGAGGCATAGATATATTTAATATTTATGAAAAAGATAATACTTTGCTCCATCTAATTTTTAGCACCGAATTTGACTAAATATGTATATGTCTGTGTGTGTGTGTGTATACACACACACACACACACACACACACACACACTCAGCTCTCAAACAATCAGCCTTGGAGAACTGATCCTTTCACCTACGTGTGTGCTCAAAGGGAGAGGAGGTTTTCAGCTATCGTGCCTGCTGTCCCGTAGACCCTAGATCACTGGCATTCTGGTAGGTCCATTCTTGGGCTTCTCCCTCCATGAGAACACTGAGTGCATCACACTAGGAGTCTGTGAGTTGGAGTAAAGATCCCACTGATAGAATCCATGCTCGAGAGTCAGAATTTGGTAAATTCTAGGATCTCTTAATCCTGGAACGAGTCTAAATGTATCATTTGATTTAAAACAGCAGGTATATTTTTCCTTAATATAAAGTCAGTGATACAGGAGCATGTGCTAAAGCAAAGCAAAGGGGGACATTAAGTAGCATAGTACTTGGGGAAATTCTTCATAAAATAACCTTTAAACATGGGAGAAGAGGCTATCTTTTCCAAGGCATATTAAAATACAAATCCCTATGGAGTGGAAATTTTTTATGACAGCAAATTCTTCTCTAAAAGAGGTATGCTATATTAATATTGCAAGTTAACCCTTAATCTTAGAAATGCTTTTCAACAGGAATTTAATCTTCATAATCAGCAGCAATGGGGAGAGTGTCTCTCTCATAGACACCCAAACAGAGCTTTAAAGTCACCTATTGTCTGAGTCACCAAGGGCTCCTGGATCAAAGCAGAATAGCAAGGCCTTTCACTTATCTTTCCTTGGATTTGAGAAAATAATTCTCAAAACCTCTCCATCCACTGAAAACTAATTGGGTCCCAGGTCACTTCTCTCTGCCAGTTCCCTCTGGGGAAAAAAAAAGAAATCTTGGCATCTTGCCTTGATCGATAATCATCATTTTCTTTTACATTTCTTAAGTGTAGATTTAAAATGGCATCCATTTTTGTGTAACTGGCATTTTGGACCATTCCTTTAAGATGAAAATCAGCAATGAGAAACATTGACTTAGAAGAGATAAGGCCTGAGGAGACTGAAGTATTTATATGTTAGAAGTAAAACAGGTCACTTAAGCCAAAAATATCTCTCACTAATAGAGCAAGAAATCAAATCCCCAAACTATTATTTGTCACTGGGAAGCGGTTTCTTGATGTAAGACAAAAACCACAGCAAAAGGAGTAAAACGGAGAATTCAGATGTCCGAGAGTATTTTTTTAAATTCATGTTTACAGAAGTGGCATGGAACTTTGACTATTTCTTTTTTAAGATAACTGCTTTGCGTACCCCGTAAGCCCAGCTCATCTTTATGGTAGTGCTTGATTCCTCAACCATTCTGAGGAGGCAGGGAGAGGAAATACAGTGTGATACAAAATTGAACAAAAGGAAGTTATTCAATGAACAGGGATACTTGAAATGTCACTTGATAATGAATTTAATTTCTTCTTATCATGTTTCTCAGGGACCTTTGATTTTAATACTTCTCTTTAATGTTAGGTTGAACTGTACATACAGTGCCGATAGTAGAGCAAATTTTACCTCAAAACAGCAATGTCTTATGGTTCAGCATAAATAGCTTAAATACTTTAGGAAAGATCTGTGAAACCCCTTAATTCAACTGAATTCGACAAAGGTTGACTGGACACCCACCACGTGCCCGACACCCTGCTCGCAGTGAAGGACGCAGTAATGGCAGGTGGCGGATGCCAGGGCTCCTGGGTAATTGATCATGCCTATTGTGCTGGTGAGAGTCAACAATCAAGCTGATCATCTATAGTCAAAAATAAGCCCGTATTTCAGCCAGTAGTTACTTCAACAAGTTAAAATATAACCCCCAGCCGATTTTGATAGTCTTCAGTAAAAAGATCCATTTAGGCATTTTCTTACCACTGTGATAATTTCAGGGTGGTAGCATTTTTTTTAACTTCCCACTTTTCATACAGGAAACTAAACTATTAGATAGTTAAGAGACTTGCTTCAGGTCACGTTTGGCTTCCAGTCTTTTTGCTGCTGGCGCAGTGTTTTAGCTGTTGACCAATTCCTTTCTCTCCCTCCTCACCCTAACCTCCCCCCGAAAAAAGTATTGAAACCATAGCCTTCGCTGACTTCAGCACCCTGGGGGCTGTGGGGAGAGGGCAAAGTCAGACTGGTGGGGAAATTCTGCTAAAGGGTTTTCTGTAAATTTTCGCTCAGTATTTTATCCCATCATATGTTGTTTCCTCCCCTGTGCTCAGTAATTTTAGTTTGTGCTTTTTGTTTCTCTTTTTGTTTCTTTGGTTTGCTGGCCTTGTGTTCTTTTCTCTTTTTTTCCTTTTCTTTTCCTTTTTTAATGCAGGAATCGGTCAAGGCGTTCCAGTGGTGGCACTCATTGTGGAAGGAGGACCCAATGTGATCTCCATTGTGTTGGAGTACCTCCGAGACACCCCTCCTGTGCCGGTTGTTGTCTGTGATGGGAGTGGACGAGCATCTGACATCCTGGCATTTGGGCATAAATATTCAGAAGAAGGCGGGTAGGTAATTTGCCAGGACCCATGGTAGATACTTAGTGCAAAGCCTGTGTTCAAAGCTTGGACAAGAGAGTATTAGTTACCTGTGTTTTTAGTAGCTCAACCAAGACGTCACATTAGCACCAGCTATGAACAAGTTGTCTCAAAGACATCTGTCATGGGAGGGTGGTGGAGAAGAACAGAGGAACGTATTCTGAATGTCCTGTGAAGTAGGAAATTCCACGAAAACTATACAAGACAACACTGACATAAAGAGGATGACGGGAAGCAAGGAGGTCATAGTACACGGTCTCCTTTCTCTTGTCTTCGTTCCTCCCAATAAGGAGAAGCAGGAATTGGGCTTTAACACATGGAGCACAGCTAATCTGGACCACATAGTACAGGTTAGTGACTTGAGAGAAGCTGGGATGTGTAGCTTCCAGGCTTGGCCTCCAAATACCAGCATTGCCGAGCTACTGTGCAGACACCTGGTGGACTGTGCCTTCAGGTCCCTCTAGATGGGCTTGGAAAGTAAAATTTCTGTAATGGTAACCTCTCTGGTCCTCTGAAAACTCTTGAACCCCTCATGCACTTCCCTTGGGCTATCAGTCTCCTAATGCTACTTTCAACTATCCAAAGCCCCAACCCCAGGGAAGATTCCCCTTCACAGCCCTCCCCTCCAACCTGAGTTCCCACTCGGGGAATAGTGAAATCCAGGCACTCCAACAGATTATTAGATCATAGTAATTCATCCCAAGGTGTAAAAAGCAAAACTCAAGGGAGCCATTGAAGTTTGAAATAGGGAACTTCTTAACCCAATCAATTCTCCTAACATGTGAAATCTGTGGTAGCAAAAAAATCCCAAAGGAAATGGGGGTCTTTTATTCGTGGTTCTAATAAATATACGGTAAGTGTCTACTGGGTGCCATGCGCTATGCCAAACACTGAGATGCAAAAAAGAATCACATACAATTAATTACCAACCTCAAGAAGCTCTAATAAGTTAAGTAGACACGTGTTATAATAATAAAAATGACAGGTGAGCTCACCTAGTTCAGGACACTTACCCTTCCACCTCTCTCTTACCCATCCTGCCTTAGGAAAGAGAGTCCCCATGGCAGTTCAATACCATCTCTTCTCTCCCATCCCCACCCTTGTCTTTGCCAGTAGCCCAGCACTCCAGGTGAGCCGTTGAAACAACACGCTTACCTGGTTAGTAGATGGATGTAGGTATGTGAAATGAGGAATAATGAAAGGCACTGGGCCTCTTGGACTTACAGACCTGGACAGTGATTTTAGAGCTAGTTAAAGCTTTGATACTCCCCCTCCAAAACTGCTAATTTTTATAAGTTCAAAGTTGGAGTTTGCTCACTGGCCAATTTAATTAAATTACAATTATTTTCCTCTTTGATAATGAATATTGATCCTTTTATAGGTAAAGATCTGAAAAGAGAACATTGTCCCAAAGTCCTCCATATCTACTACCAACCAGAGTTCAAGATCCTTAACTGTGCTTAGTTTTGATTAAAAATTTAGCCGTAGTTCTCATTTCTTTAAATATGGCAATTTGTTCTTTTTCTCACAAATAAACTAAAGAATTTATAAAGCTTTTAGCTTTGGCTTATTTCTTGCTTCCTAGTGTTTGCAAATTATTTTGTTGTAATCCTACAAAGTAGATACAAATTGCATTTAGAATGTATGTTTCGGGGGTATAGCTCAGTGGCAGAGCATTTGACTGCAGACTGCATGTTTCTGTTTAAGAAACTCACGGAAAAGTAGGCTGTTTAGGTCAGTATTTCAGGTTCTCTAATTCTATACATAATGGAAGTCAGGACTTAGTGCCTATTGTTTATCATGATCTTGGATTGTCTACCTTGAAAAATTCACTAAAATATGTTCTGTGATATGTGTTTTAGTGTTTCTCATATAGTACTTCAGTGATACTGTCTTTTAAATACCTAAGTGCACTTAAGTTGTCTTCAGCTTCCCCTTATAATTTAATTTTTTTATTATTCTGTGTATTCCAAAAAGATAAAACCAAAGCATTCTTAGTTGTAAACCAGTGTCCAAGCTGATCAACACTATGTCATATAGATTCTTTTCCTTCCCCTACTCAGACAATTATAACCCAGCCCTCAAACTGAGTCAAAAATACCATACCCTCTTAACTTTAATTGGCAGTTTTAGTTCTAATTATTTTATGGTCTGCATATGCAAAAGCACAATCTATATGGGATCTATACAAACTATGAACCATAGCTGATTATCAAGGAATATGAAGTTATGCAAATAACTAGTGTGGAGATGAAGAATTAAGTATAATTGTATATCTTGGGAATTTTTAAAATTAAAACCTTTACAATTTTAAGAAATACCAACCTGATCAAGAGTGAGAGCCTGTCTCTACTAAAAATAGAAAAAAATTAGCCAGGCATGGCGATGCGAGCCTGTAGTCCCAGCTACTCAGGAGACTTGGACAGGATGATCGCTTAAGCCCAGGAGTTTGAGGTTGCTGTGAGTCAGGCTGATGTCACTGCACTCTATCCCGGCCGACAGAGCGAGACTCTGTCTCAGAAAAAAATTAAATAAAATAAAACAGTAAAATTTTAAGAAACATTTAGAAATGGTTTTTAAGAAAATAGAAGTCTAAAGAGAAGCTTTGTATTTTATACACACACACACACACACACACACACACACACACATACATATACATACATACATCATGGTGTTATGATGAAAGTGTGATCTTTCTCCAGGAAAGCAATTATAAATTTATCATGATAAAATAAAGTCAGAATGTTTCTGTGTGCCATCTGAATAACTGCAAGAATTAATCATGTTTATTTGGCTTGGTAAGAAATTGTCTAGCCACACATGTGCAGCCAATTTAAAAAATCATTTCCAAAGAACATCATTTTGCAGTAGTGTGCTTTCTTTATGCTAAAAAAAGAATTGGCCCACCTAGACTTTATTCATCAGGAAGGATTTCTTCTTTGATTTCCAGCAAAGTTCAACAGAGTTGGACATGTTTCACTACAGATAAATATAAATCCATAACTGTATGTTCATATAAATAAACCTATTGTGTTCATTGTACATATAAAATTGGATATATGGAACATACACACCCTGTTCATGAAACCTTTACTTCAGGGTTGGATCTGTGTCTTTTCAATTACTCTGGTAACTTAAACATCATTTAAAAAAATTTTCAAATTCATTTATAGGTTCGTAAATAATACAGGTCCAAGGATTATAAATGTATATGCTCAGCTAGATAGCTTTTCATTTTATAATCTTAAAGGGTAAAAAAAATTCACATCTTATATTTTAACCTTTATGAACTTTATATTTTGTCTTTGAATTCTCTTCTAAGAATGTGAATTTGAAAGACAATCACTTTGGAAGCAAATTATAATTGTCAAAAATGATTAGCTTTTGTAGATGAGATAGAGTATGATATAGAAAAAGACAGACTGTATCTATCACAGTGCAAATGGGTTTGGATAAACTAAGAAGCAATTGTAATTAAATTCTTACTTTGGTCTTTTTCTCCCCATCTCTGCACTGTGGCATATACTACCTGAAAGAAATGGTCAAACTCCATTTTTTCTTCATTGTCATAATGGATTTTTTCTGTCCTAGTTTAAAATGAATCACTAATCACTTTTCCTAATTAATTTCATTGCTTTAGAAATACTATCAAATTTTATTTCTGAATCATGGATGACTAAACACTACAAACATAAAGAGATTAATGCCACCCAAATAGCAGTAAATCAAATTACTTAAGTGTTTAAATATGAGGATTCTACTTTTTGCTGTGTCTGATAGACTAAGATGAACAGCGATACCCATAGTTGAGAACACCTTTCAAGCATTAGGCTCCTGACATTGAAATCAGAGATTACTTTGCCAGCTAATTGTCAACCTGAGTGTCAGCTTGCAAAGAAATGTTGTCTAGCCCCTCATTTATCAGTCAGTGAGCAAGTGCTTCACCCATGAAAAATGTCAGTGTGGAAAAGACATCTGAATGCATGCCCATATTCATTGAAATTTTATTACCAATGCTTACATTTATTTTGGTATCTTTGTCCCAGAAATAATCATCTGGATTTACCATTTTTAGCCACCCTAGGACAAAAAGCAGAACTTGTTAGTAGCAGAAAGCCTTAAAGTTTTTTAGTAGTCTGTTCATAACTTTTGGAAAATTATCAATGGGGCAAACACCAAGAGACTGTTCACAATCTTTTGTGCCAGTGGAATTTGTATTAGATATTGTGAGGAATAAATGAACAATGGCTTGTTCTTGGGAGCAGGAGAATAGATAATACATTTCAAATAAAAATTTGACTTTCCTGTTTAAAGGAAACTTAATAAAGGTCTCTACATTTTTAAATTAGAGAGACAAAGGCATAAATGGAATATCGACTGGAGATGAAAAAGGAAAAATATGTTGTATGGTTTCAAATTATCTAACTATATATTACTAACAGAGATGGGGCAAAAGTTTGTTTCCTGCAAATACACATTAAAATGACCAAGGATAGGAAAAAAGTCCCCAGAAAACTAAATGTTTTAGAAACCTAAGTGTCATCTGTATTCCCCAGGTCATATCATTCTGTGCAATGGTCACTAATGTTTTCTCCTGCTGCTCCAGAAATTTTCATCTAAAGATGAAGGATGTCAAAACCCTATCATTTGTCTCTATGAGATCTGCTGTAAGACAGTAATTGATCTCGATAGTTTGTGTTCCAGCATGATTTAGGCATAATTGGAATGTCAAGTGAGAAAGAAGGAAATATGTCAAGCATGCTGACTTCAAGTGTCCATTATAGCTTTTGTTAATTCCATCTTACCTTGTCTCTTGTCTAGGATTTTCTATAGGAAATCATGTCAAAACTTGGTTCTTTTTTGTAACTTTGTCAGGAAGTAAGAAACCCTGGGAACATCTTGTATGGACAAAGAATACTGGTGGCTTTACTTATAAAAAGTGTCATTTTTGTAAACTGTTTTCCAAGTTAACGTTTATTGAGTGCCTACTATATGTGTGGAACTGTTAGAAGATGAATAAAATGTGACCCTAGCTGTCAAGGACTTTATAGTGGAGATTAAAACATAGACACTAATACAGATAACTCAAGGGTCATGTGTGCTTTGATAAAGGCACAAAGCGTCACATGAGCACAGAGAGTGGGGCATTCCTCAGGAGAATCCCTTCAATGGAACAGTGTATATTAATTATCCACAAAATGGTGATATTATGAATCTATTTCTGCCCTTCCCCCTTTCCATCAAAAACTGGATCCAAACTTAGGCTTAGCCTGGATGACTAAGAAAAAATAATATTTGACCCTTCTCATGTAACTCAACTTAGAAAAAGAATCAATCTGAATAGAAGTAAAGGGAATTGATAAAGGGGACAAATTCATTGAGATAGCACGGTGGTGTTCTGTGCGTGTGTGTTTGTGTGTGTGCATATACGTTGTTAAATTTTTATATATTCTAATTCAATTTGATAAAATTAATTTAGCTGATTGAATTTAATCTAATAAAATTGATTTAACTACCTATAATTAAGTATAGATTAGTGCCTGTAATTATATGTATGTGTGTGTATATATATATTTATATCTTTAAAATTTAAGTGAAGACTTAAAGATAGAACTGATAACATGACTTTTCAAATTAATCAATCACTAGGCATTTTTTGAATGCTTGTTTTAGACACCGTGGGTACTATGAAAAGAAGAATAACTTTCCTCAAGAGACATGTGTATAATTGCATTTGAACTCGTATGATAACCTAATTTTCAATTAGATGTTTGTTACTGAGTTCTGAGAAGGCAGAAAGAGGCATAGGTTGGAGTGAAGAGAGAAAGTTTCATGGAGAGTTACTGCAATTTGTGCCTCTGTGGAATATATAAAAATACAAATATATAGCTACCCGTGACACTGTATTCAAGCTCCACAATGCTAGAGTAGCTCTAGCTATTTAGGAAAGTGCAAAATGAAATACATACTTTTGTCTCACAGTTTGCTATTTGATCCTCATATTGTGTCAATATGGAAGAATGAGGCATTGACTTAAAAAAAATTGGCTAGAGTTTAGGGAAGAAAGTACCATGGAGGGGAGAAGTTTCATTGATCTAATTTGGCCCATCAGTTCCGCACATTGATTAAATTTGCATTAGAATTGCTCAACTCCAAGCTTTTTGGGAAAGAGTACCCTTGAACATGAAGAGCAAACATCAGAAAAAACATAGCTGAGTAATCAATTATGATAAAGAAATCCCTTTTAAAGACCCATTATCCACAACTTTCAGAAAGCCTATCAATGCCAAGTGAAGATTTCAAAGGCATCTATTAATTACATTCCTCTGAGATTTGCTAACTCTTGGCTACTTTTTTAACCCCCCCCAAAAGAAAAATTTTTAAATGAGCATTTGGCTATTAATCTTCAACATGCCTGAGAATTTCCTGAAAAGCTTTGAAAGACAAAGACCTCCAAATCTCCCAATACCCTGATTTTGATGTGCCTGGGATGGGACCCAAGAAACTACTTGAAACCAAAACCCCCCCGGAGATTCCAATGAGAGTGGTCCATAGACCACACTTTCAGAAACTCTGTTTTAAAATTTATAAAAATTAGTTTTCTCTTTATGCTTCCCTGATTTTTTCAAAAGTAACTTCTCTACTTTCTGTGCTTCACGTGTGTTCTCCTCACCTGTCACTGTATTGTTGCCACAAGCACTTGGCACCCTCTGCCAAATTTTGTCTTTGGAACCCAGTTGACTTGAAAAGTGTGTTGAGCATCAATCACCTCATTTATTTCTTTACCACAGCTGTGCCTGGTTCCAAACATCTGTCAGACTTGAAAATTCTTCCCTGACAAGCAAGCTATGCCATAAAAATACTCATTTTGACAGGACTGACAGACGTATCTGTTAGTATTTTTATTTACATGGATTTCTTAAGGGCATTCAGTTCAATTATTTCCTTACTTCTTTTGCAAATTGTTTTCTGACTATTTCAAAATATATGACCAATTTAGAAAAAGAAAATGAGAAAAGCGAGGTATTTAAAAGTGAAATGGTGCTCCTTGGTTGTCAATGGCGATTCTCTCAGCTGTGTGGGAGGGGAGATCCTTAGGGCCAACAGTGAAAGTTTAGCATTAGTGGAGTGCCACCCTCTTGCCTTCGACTTTACAATCGAAATGGACAACCATTAAAGAGTCCCCACCTACCACTTTTTTAAAGCCCCTGAACTCTTTCTCAGATGAAATCTCAGGTAGAAAAAAACAGACAAGTCACAGGTTTACTCTGTCGAAGCTGGGGTAAAAGACCTAGAGCAATGGTTCTCAAACTTTAGCCTTGCATCAGAATCACTCAGAGGGCTTGTTAAAGCAAACTGCTACATAGGAGGATTAAGTTTAAGAGATCTATTGTATTAATACATCCTGGGGACTGTAGTTAATAACAATATGTTGTATACTTGAAAATTGCTAAGACAGTAGATTTTAAGTGTTCTCACCATAAAAAAATACTAAGTATATGAGTTAATATATATGTTAGTTAGCTTGATTTAGCCATTCCACAATGTATACACATATCAAAACATCATGGTGTATACCATAAATATGTATAATTTTTACTCATCAATTAAATATAAATTTCAAAAAATAAGAGGAAACAACCACAATAACAAAACACAATTGCCAACTTCACTCCTAGATTTTCTAATTCAATAAATCTGATTTAAGTCAGTTAATTTGCATGTCAAAGGAGTATCCAGGAGATGCAATGCTGTTGGCCCAGGAACCGTACTTTGAGAACTACTTTCCTAGAGCCTGGCTCTCTCCCACTAACGCAGGTCTGAGGCAGCTCTGGAGCTCCTCCTCAAAATTCCAGAAGCTTCTTTATAAAACCCAGTTGAAGACTCCTAATCTACAGGTCAAGTCAACATTCCTTTGCTTGAACTCAAGACCCTCTGAATTCTGGCCCCAGCTCCTCTCTAAAACCCTCCCTCTCCCAATGAACTTTCCATTCACCCTACCACCCAACTAAACTGTCCTCCCTACTGTTCCTTAAGCACATCGTGTTGTCTGCCTTGCCATGAAATGTACAAATACATCTCTTTACCCACCTAATTTCTGGTAAATTTTTCTCTGAAATTCTGCAATCTAGCCTCTCTCTCATGAAAAGATGTGAGGGCTATAAAATCCACAGACTTCTCCAAGTAAGGTGCAGGTAATAAAATGTCCTGGTATTTAATCCCTCTTCTTCAGAGGAAATGAATTCTGAATCAACGTCACTGACATTAAAATCTACAGCTGCTAGAAATATAATGGATTAACATCTCACCCAGTGGTATCATTAATAATAAATAATGTTTGGGATGTTCTTAATGGATTTTCCCCAGATTCCCCATGCAGTTCTCAGATGTTGATCATGGAACACAGGATTTATGAAAACTATGCATAGCAGTGACCACCTGCTATAAAAGCTTCTTCAACCAGAAAAACTAAAAATGCATTAAAGTAGGATTTCAGGGTTAACTCAGTCTATACTATTTTTGTTCAGAAAAGTCTCCCATTTCAATAAAGTCTTTTTTTTAATTGTCCTAAACTGTTTTCAAGTTAATATACACATTTATTATGTTTTCTGGGGATATTCGAGGCAAAGCAAGTGTCCATCCATGAGCATAAACCTCTAAAACTCTTGAGCAGGCAGTAAAGAATCCATTTCTCTAAATCCATGGAAGCCATAGTTCAGTGTCTTGGAAACAAACCTAAAATTTGGAGTTGTTTAACCTTATGATTCCCTTGGTTTTTGCCATTTGATAGTATATTTGAGATTTTGTTACCTTTAGTGCAAAGATGACAAATACAGTTGACCCTTGAATAATATGAGGGATGGGGTGCCAACTCCCTGTGCAGCTGAAAATATACATATAACTGTTGATTACCTCAAAACTTAACTACTAATAAGCTACTGGTGACCAAAAACCTTACCAATATCATAAATAGTCTAGTAGCACATATTTGGTACATTATATACATTGTATGCTGTATTTTTACAATAAAGTAAGCTAGAGAAAAGAAAATGTTATTAAGAAACTCATAAGGAAGAGAAAATATATTTACTATTTATTAAGTGGAAGTGGATCATCATAAATGTCTTCATCTTCATCCTTACATTGAGTAGGCTGAGGAAGAGGAGGGGTTGGCCTTGCTGTCTCAGGGATGGCAGAGGCTGAAGAAAATCAGAACATAAGTGGATCTGAGCAGATCCAACCTGGGTTGTTCAAGGGTCAACTATAGCTTAATTTTGATTATAAACTCTAATCAATTGGTAGTGGCTTCTTGGAATGATGTCTTGAACACGATTCTGAAGCCACATCTGGGCTCAGAGAAAAGAGCATGGTGATAGATTAACAATGTTTGATGAGGCAAAGAAAAGAATTTACAGTCAACATGCCAAGAATATCTACTGAAATAAAGCCAAAATCTTACAGATACCCTCATAGCTATAAGATTTCCAGGCACTCGTAAAGTTATGCAATGAATCATGAAAGCAGCGGGAAAAATAAGAAACCTAGCTGCCTGAAAGAAACTCAGGACAAACAAAGGAAATAGTCAATCTTTTGTCAACACAGTGAAGCACATCCTTGCTGAAATTACCTGATGATATGAGCCTTTCCACACTGGCATAACGTATAAGAGACGAAGGACAAGGAGCTCTTTATTGTAGGACACTTTGGATTTGGACTGAGGGATAAGCTAACTGAGTAACTGCCTATAGATATAATTCATAAGAAATAATTTAAAAAAACAAACCACCTAGAATGAATCCATCACAGAATATCTAACAAAAATTGAGAAAATTATATTTTCCCCAACATCCCCTAGAGTAGAATATAGGGTTAAAAGGAATCCTTTGATAAATTGCTTGGAAAGGGAATTTAGACTTACCCCTTCTCTTTGCCTATCCCACTGACCCTTTCCCCAACAGTATGCTTGAAAATTTGAAATTACTATTTTTTAAAGCTTCTACCTGCAACAGCCTGATATAAACACTTTATTTCATAAACTCCATTACATTATTATTCCTTTTAAAAGTGAGGAAATTGAGGACAGAAAGGTGCAGTGATTTGTTAAACATCTCCCAGCTAGACAGTGGTCTTTCCAGGCTGATTGAGGCTGGAACCAATGCCCTTAGCAGCTCCACCGTGTTGCTTTCTAGGGATATGGGATCCAGGAACTACAAGAGCTTTATTTTGGCTTGCCTCAGAGCTGAGTTTTTCTGGACAACAGAGGAAGCTACATGCAGATTCCATCTTCTCTCTCTTCTCTCACATGCTGGTTAACTTCTCTTCTGAATAAATGTTAGACCA
Organism: Indri indri; assembly: GCA_004363605.1. NCBI lineage: Eukaryota > Metazoa > Chordata > Mammalia > Primates > Indriidae > Indri > Indri indri. Next base: position 106,981 of record RJWJ010002176.1, read on the forward strand.
ACTTGTAAAGTGTGTCAGTTGAAGGAATGCCGGTGTTGTAGCCTGCGAAGAGTCCACACATCACAGTCCAGCTCTGATTCTGTCTTTTATACGGGACCTAAAACAATAAAAAAATTTTGACTGTTCCTCTTGGCTGGCTATGACAATATTCACTGGAGGGATTGCACTTGGAATGAACTCAGAGGATGTGCTTTCCTTACTATGTTGGCAGCA